>PVHP010002981.1:0-83058 GCA_004024765.1 Zapus hudsonius | reverse complement strand
GTGGAAAATTGGCCGAATTGAAAGCTGTTGATTGTCCCCCCCCCCAGGCCCAGGCTCCTCCATTACACAAGTGCTCCTCTCTTGGTTCGCTGCTCACTCCTACTGGGAGGTGTGGTCAGCCTACTCATAACCACCGATTGTGTTTCCTGTCAGTGGTCTCTGTTTAGTCTAGCTGTCGTTGATCATTTTCCCCTGGCATCCTGTGCAGTGCCTTCCAGCACTACACTAACTGCCTTCTGGGGGCTGGATACCATTCCGGACTTTGAAGGGTTTCTTGATGCTGGTCGATGGCTGTCTGTGGTTTCTTCAGTAACAGGGTTTTGCCTCAGGCCTGGGGAGGGCCTGAGGCTCTAGTTTGTTGAGGAGCTTCCATGCTATTTTCCATAGTGGCTATACTAATTTGTATTCCTTTGTTTTTTTTTTTTTAAGTCTAGAGAGTGTTTTTATTAGATAGAAGAGAAGGAAAGAGGAGAGAGCACTGAAAGCTCCTGCCCATGAGAAGGCAGGAGGAGGGTAAAGCCAACCTAGAGGCCCAGAGTAGGGTCTTTTGTAGGTTCTGAATGGGAACTGAATTACAGAACCAGCTATGATACCAGGTTTGACTGTAATCATTCCAGAATTTTAATTCTAGGAAAGGAGTACTCCATTGTAGGGATGAGTTTAAGAAAAACTCATTTAAGGAGAAGCCAGATCCTTCTCTGATATCTAACAAATTGAAGACCTCAAGAGCAGACTCAGGGAAATTCCTCATTTATTTTGGGCACCACTGTTACTCCTAAACTTACTCATTCCTGGCTATGAAGAAGTAGCCCTAACTGCCATTAGGAAATTTGGGCAATGACTCTGCATCCTCTCCAGCATATTGTTGTTGGAATTTTTAATGATTGCCATTCTCACTGGAAAAAGGTGGAATCTCATTGTTGTTTTGATTTGCATTTCCCTGATGATTAAGGATGATAAACATTTTCTTAAATGAGAATTGGCCATTTGTGTTTCTTCCTCTGTGAATTGTCTGTTGAGTTCAGTGCCCCATCTTGTGAGAGGGCTGTTTGATCTATTATTTAATTTTTTGAGTTCTTTGTAAGTTCTGGATATTATACTTCTGTCCAAGTTATGCCTGGCAAAGATTATCTCCCAATCTGATGGTGGTCTATTGGCTCTGAGTATGGTATGTTTGTCCATACAGAAGCTTTTTAGCTTGATGAGATCCCATTGGTTAAGTGATTGTTGTACTTCCTGGGCTACTGGAGGTTTGTTCAGGAAGTTTTTCCCTACTCCTATTTTGTGGAGAGGTCCTCCTATTTTTTTCTCCCAGGGTTTTCAGAGTTACAGATCTTATGTTGAGGTCTTTGATACATTTAGAGTTGATTTTTATGCATGGTGAGAGGAGTGGGTCTAGTTTCAGTTTTTACATATATTTATCCAATTTGTCCAGCATCATTTGTTAAAGATGCTATCTTTTTGCCAATGAATGTTGTTGGAACCTTTGTCAAAGATCAAGTAACTGTAGTTAATTGAGCTAAGAGCAGGGTCTTTAATCCTTCTGTCTGTTTTTATGCCAGTACCATGCTGTTTTTGTTACTATGGCTTTGTAGTGTATCTTTACATCTGGAATGGTGATACCTCTTGAGTAGTTTTTTTTACTAAGGATAGTTTTGACTATCCAGGGTCTTTTGCCATTCCAAATAAATTTTGAAATTTTTTTTTCTATGTCAGTAAAGAATGAAGCTGGGCTTTTATTGGCTTTGTATTGAATCTGTAAATTGCTTTTGGATGTATGAAAATTGCCATTTTCACAATATTTACTCTACCTATCCAGAAGTGTGGAATATCTTTCTATCTTGTCATGTCCTCCTCAATTTCCTTCTTGAGCGTTTTTATGTTTTCATTGTACACGCCTTTCACATCCTTGGTTAGTGTTAGTCCAAGGTATTTGATTTTTTTGAGACTATTGAAAACAGGATAGTCTCGCTGATTTCTTTTACTGTATGCATGCTATTGTAGGCAGCATTCTCTGTTGCTGCGCAGAAAGAACCCAGACAAAAATGGCTTGTGGAGGAATGGGTTTATTAGGCTTACGGACTCGAGGGGAGACTCCATCCTGGCAGGGAAAATGATGGCATAAGCAGAGGGTGGACATCATCTCTGCCACAGCACTGCAAACAGTGGCAGGAAGGTGTGCCAAATACTGGCAAGGGGAAGCTGGCTTATAACATCCATAAGCCTGCCCCCAACAACACAACTCTAGTGAGGTTGTAAAATCTGAACTGCCATGAGCTGAGGATCTATCAATCAGAACACATTCATTTGTTTGTGGGGGACACCTGTATCAATCCATGACACATGCCATTTGCATACAGAAAGGCAACTGATTTTTGTGTGTTATTTTTGTATCCTGCCACTTTGCTGAAGGAATTTATCATCTTCAGGAGCTTACTGGTACTATCCTTTGGGTCTGTTGTGTATAGGTTCATGTAGGGATAGTTTCACTTTTTTCTGTCCAATTTGTATCCCTTTTATGTCTTTCCCTTGTCTTATTGCTTGGTCTAGAACTTCCAGGACTATGTTGAAGTGCATTGGTGAGAGTGGACACCCCTGTCTTCTTCCTGAGTTTTTGCCCCATTGAGTATGATTTGGGCTTTAGGAGATTGTATATGGTCATTATTTTGGGGTATAAGCCCTTTTTGCCAAGACTCTCGAGCGTTTTGATCATGAAGTGATGTTGAATTTTGTCAAATGCCTTTTCAGCATCCATTGAGATGACCATGTCGTTCTTGTGATGAAGTTTATTAATGTGATAGATTACATTAATTGACATCCGTGTGTTGAACCATCCCTGCATCCCTGGGATGAACCAACCTGGTCAAAGTGGATAATACTTTTTTTTTATAATATATATATTTATTGACTATAATGAGTTACATTATTTAGTGGTCAAACAATGAGTTGTTATCCCCAATTCCCCAATGCCCCCCCTCCCCAACCCCAATCAGCTGGATATCCTCTTCCGTAGGTCATCTGGATCAGTCCTTGTGGCAGGGGACCATGTATAGCCTAGTACTCAGCCTGGTTCTCCTGGCCCAAGTGTGTTGTTACTGAGGGGTGTCATGCCTCTGGATAGTCTCCCCCACCACGGCTCTCACAATCTTTCTGCTCCCTCTTCCGCTCAGTTCCCTGAGTCGTGGTGGGTGAGTATTAAGGCTGCTTTAATGTTGTGCGCTTAGGGGGCTTTGTGTTAAAAATTGTTGGTTTCTTTCCCCCTGGCTTATCCTGTGTTGATTGAATGGCTGTGGCTGTGGGTCCCTTGTTCATCTAGTCATTCTCTGTGGGGCTCCATATGGATCCTCCACGGTATGACTGTGGTGGCTTATCTCTTGCGAGAATCTCTGCTATCTGCCTACAGTCGGTTGGTAGGGTTAGATGGGCCACAACTCTCTCGCTGCATCCTGAAAAATACAAAAACAATCTCCATCGGTCAGTATAGGTTAACAAATATACAAAATTCTGGATTACCTAGATTCTATTTTTAGTATTCTCCCCGTCAATCGGTCCCATAGTGCATCTTTTCTTGGGAGCCCAAGAGTATGGGATCTGGTGTATATCGCACTGATTCCCCAGTTCCAGTCACGGGCTTCCCCCCACTGAGTGGAATATTTGGCCTAATTTAAAAGCTGTTGATTGTCTCCCCCAGGCCCAGGCTCCTCCATTGCACTACTGCTTCTTTCTTGGTTTGCTGTTCTCTCCCAGTAGGAGGTGTGGTCATCCTACTCATGACTGTAGTCTGTGTTTCATGCCAGTGGTCTCTGTTTACTCCAGCGTTGTTGATCAGCTTCCCCTGGCAGCTTGTGCAGTGCCTTCTAGCACTGCATTAACTACCATTTGGGGGCCAGATACCATTCGGGACCTTGAAGGGTCTCTCGATGCTGATCGATGGCATTCTGTGGTTTCTTCAGCAACAGGGTTTTACCTCAGGCCTAGGGAGGTCATTCAAGAGCTTGACAGAATTCTGTCTTGTTTTTGGAACCCCATGGGTCACTTTGGTCAACAGCTCAGTGAGGGAAGGAACCGGTGGCTGGGACCAGGGGTTGTCAGACTGCTCAATTATTCACAGGCTTAGACTCTTTCCCCTACTACTCATGGCCCCTCTTGCCAGTCGACACCCACTACTTGCTCACTAGGTTACAGTATGCTCGTGAGGATTTTATGTTTTTGAACCTAATTTGGTTCAGCCTCATGCTTAAGCCATTCCCCTCCCTTACCCCTTATTCATAACCTCTCACTTCTTTGTGCTTGTCTGCGTAGAGTTTACAGTTATCCTGGTTAAGTTTGCAATCCCACCAGCAGTGAATGAGGGTTCCTTTTTCCCCCGCATCCGCGCCAGCAACGATTGTTGTTGGTTTTCTTTATGATTGCCATTCTGACTGGGGGAAAGGTGGTATCTCATTGTGTTTTTGATTTGCATTTCCCTGATGCTTAAGGATGCTGATCACACTTCCTCAGGTGAGAGAACGCCATTTGTGTTTTCTCCTCTGTGAATTCTCTGTTGAGATCAGTGCCCCATTTTGTGAGGGGGCAATTTGGGTTTTTGTTACTAATTTTTTTGAGTTCTCTGTAGGTTCTGGAAATTAGGCCTCTGTCTGAGTTGTAGCTGGCAAAAATCATCTCCCAGTTTGAAGGGGGTCTATTGACTCTGAGAATGGTATTTTTGTGGATAATACTTTTAATGTGTTGCTGTATTTGGTTTACAAGTATTTTGTTCAGAATTTTTGCATCTAAGTTCATCAGGAATATATGTCTGTAGTTTTCGTTTCTTGTATCTTTGTCTGGTTGATTATGTTTTTAATCTTGGTGGATGTGATAGGTTTATTTTCAATGCCTTTAGGTGGGCAGTTAAGTTATTGATTTGAGATCTCTCTGTCTTTGTTATGCAGTCATTTAGCGCTATGAATTTTCCCCTTAGGGCTGCCTTCATTGTGTCCCATATCTTCATTATCATTTGCGTCAAGGAATTTTTTGATTTCCTTTTTAATTTCTTGAATGACTCATTCACTGTTTAAGAGTTATTGCTCAGTCACCAATAGTAAGTGTATTTTCTGTTGTTCCCCCCATTGTTAATTTCCAGTTTTCACATGTGATCTGATATGATGCAGGAGGCTACATCAATTGTATTGAATTTATCAAGACATGTTTTATTTCCTATATATGGTCAATTTTGGAGAAAGTTATGTGGGCTGCTGAGATGAATATATATATTCTGTAGTTTTGGGATGGAATGTTCTGTAGTCAACTGTTAGGTCTAGTTGATTTATGATGTTGTTAAGATCTGTTATTTCCCTGTTGATCTTCTGTTTGGATGATGTGTCTAGAGAGGATAGTGATGTATTAAAGTCTCTTAGTATGATGGAGTTTATTTCTGTTGTTTTTTAAATGTGGTGCACTTGTATTTAGTGCATACTTATGATAGTGCTATCCTCTTGCTGGATCATTCCCTTGATGAATAAAAAGTGTCATTTGTTATCCTTTTAAAATAATTTTGGTTGTCTATTTTGTCAGATATTAATGTAGCTACACTTGCTTGTTTTTGTATTTCTGTTGCTTGGAAGATCATTTTCCATCATTTCATACTGAGGAGGTTTCTGTCTTTAGAGGCGAAGTGCATTTCTTGAAGGCAGCAGATGGAAGGGTCCATTTCTCTGATCCAGCCTGTGTCTTTTTATGGGTGAGATAAGTCCGTTAATACTCAAAGTTATAACTCTGATGTTTGCTTTAAGCCTTGTCATGGTGGAGGGCTTATGGGGATTGATGTCTCAGTTCCAACATGATCACTTAATGTCCATGGCTGCAGGCTATCCTGTCTTCAGCAATAGGGACTTACCTTTTAGCTCTTCCAGGTAACCAAGTGTTTTTTGGCAATGGCCTATATTATTTTGGGGACCTCATGTGTCCCTGATTAACAGTTCACTGTAGGGGGGTACCCAATTCTGGCCCTGGAAATTACCAGTCATAGCCCATGATTTTAGGGTTATGATTTCTCTACCTTTTATGGAGCTTAAAAGAGAATTTTCTGATTTTAAATGAATATACATATATATATAAGCCATGGATCAGTAGAAGTCTGCAGTTTAATCCTGCTGTGATTTTATTCAAGTATTGAGCTATCTGATAATGTGTGCGTCAGATCAGATCATTCAGCAGATAAGTTTTCACTCACACAATTATCTCATGCATTTTCATTACCTACTAAAGTTAAATGTATGGAACATGAAGATAGTAGAACTTATGCCTCTCAAGTCTTTGGATTTCAAAGTACCTGAAATCTGGATGTCTTTCACAAATGGATATATACACAATGTCTATCTGATTTATACACTCATTCAACTACTTTTCATATTTTTCTGCCTTGAAAACTATTGAACCAGTAGTGGAGCTTAGAAATGATGGTCTTTTAGCTTAAAGGGTAGTATAATTTCTTCTCTTAGGTTCTTTTAAATGGTATCTGTTCTGTTTTGTCTTACTGTACATTTCTTTTATAAGCTATTTCAGATCCTTTATGAACAGAAAATATTTGATAAATAACTATTGAATTTTAAAAGTAAAATGTGTATTCAAGAGTATAATCACTGGCTTAAGACATTATTACAGAAAATCTGGTAATACTAATCAATTGTGTTGTATTTGAAGATATTTTGAAGTTATGTGTATATATGTTATATATATGTATAATTTTAAAGATTGTAATTTTAAAACTAAAAAAGTTAGAAGTAACATAATTCTCTTTGTGTACTTCTAATTTAGGACTCCCCAAGGAAAATAACAAATGTTTCCGATGAAGTATCCAGTGAGGAAGGCCCTGAAACAGGCTATTCATTACGTTGTCACGTGGACAGGACTTTGGAAAGCAGTCTTCGGAATAGAAAGTCACACCATTATAAAAAGCATTATCCAAATGAGGTATACAGTTTTGCCTTCCATATATATGTATATATACCTATGTTATATGTTATTCTCAACAATACAGTTGACCAACAGTACTCAATAATTACTGGCACTAATGCTGATTTTCCATCATTATAAATTACCATAGATCCTGATTCATAGTGTAGCAGTTTTAGGTTGCACACATTTATTAATAGCCACATGTGTGCACTCCTTTTGTGTAAGATTTCTGAGAACTCATGCATTTAGGTGGTTGTTTACTTTTAATGCACCCATCCTGGCCAATACAATCTTCAGACTCCCATGCTAGTCTTTCTACAAAAACCTTATAAGCTCTTGATTATTCTGAAATTATTTCTTTGATTACTTTGATGTTACTGCCACCTGTTACTCAATTCCCCATACTCTATCATTCAGGTTTTTCTTTTGATTCTATTTTTTTTTTTTTTAGCTTTTTGGTTTTCTCTAAAACCTTTCTTCTAATTTTTTCACATCTCTTGAGCTTTAAACTAAATAGAATAATAACTTTTTTCTATATTATTTTCAGTTTTGATTCTATCAACAGAAAATTACAGTATCTGACTTCAAAATGGATCTATCCTTATATCAGTCTTTGGCTAGTAATATCCTCTACTTTTTTTGAAAAAAAAATATATATTTGTGATTTTGAGTTAACTCATGAAAAATCTAGTGTTATGCTATGAACCCTGAAGCTGTTAGATTGGAAGAAATACTTGTTCTATGCATGTTCTTTGTTTATATCTCTGGTTAATCTTCTTGGTGACTTGGTGGTCTTATCTCAGTATGCCAATAGATAGGCACAGATAGAGTATATCAGCTCATTGCCTGCTCATCTGCATTCTGTTCTTAAGCCAGATAACCAAGCTTATGAAATCATTCTCCTTGGCATGCACTCAGAAGTTCATTGGTGCTGAGAGAAAGTCAGAGGACTGTCTGACCCCTCTTCCATGGAACAAATTACCTGACTTTGGCGTTCCTTTTTTTCTCCTATGATTTTTGTTCCTTTTGGCTTCCAACTGTATTTTGAACTATTGAGATTCTTGAAGGACAGAACATTATTCTATTAAACCTTTAAATTAATATTGCTTAAAATATTGTTTCTAAAAAAATCTAGTTTTACCCTATGTAAGGTTAATAATTAATACACATTTGCTGTCTTAAATCTTTTTGAATGAATGATATAAAGGACTATATAAAATATGGTCTTGGATACTTTATTTTTATAGTGGAAACTTTAAAATAACATGTGCATTCATTTTTCCTAATTTTGACTCTTGAAAGTCAAACCAAATTTTAAAAAATATTTTAAAAACTTTTATTTACTTAAAAGGTGAAAGAGAGAGGGAGAAAGGATGAGTACACCAGGGTTTCCTGCCAGACACGTGTGCCACTTTGTGGCTTTACATGGGTATTGAGGAATGGGTATTGGGACCCAGGCCATCAAGCTTTGCAAGCAAGCACCTTCAATTGCTGAGCAATCTCTCCAGCCCAAAGATACTTTAGTTTTTTGAGGTAGGGTCTCCCTTTAGCCCAGGCTTACCTGGAATTCACTATGTCATCTCTGAGTGGCCTTGAATGAATTCACAGGATCCTCCTACCTCTGCCTTTCTAGTGCTGGGATTAAATGCATGTGTCACCACACCTGACTCCAAGGACTCTTTTTTTTAAAAAAAGCAAAATAAGGCTTTTTTGGAAAAGTAAAATGGAGAAGATGTACAGTATTATTTTGCATTTTTATGTATAAGGTACTGTAATCTCCAAATCCTATTCTTCATTCAAATCACTGGTGGCATTTTTTATTTAACAATGACTTCTCTTCTTAAAAAAATCATTTGTGCAAATCTAAACACTAAAAGCATGTTTAGTACCTAGATTGTGCTAGTTATCACTCTAAAAGTAAGTCAAATAAGACAATAAGATTATTCGGGTCTTTTCAAGTAGACCCAATAGCCGAAGATAGAACAGTTTGGATTCAGGTTCTCTTTATGAAGTTTTCCAACTAATAAAAATGAAAATTTAGTCAGGCTTGGTCACACATGCCTTCAGTCCCAGCACTTAGGAGGTTGAGGTAGAATACCATGAGTTCCAGGTCAACTTAGGCTGGAGTGAGACCCTGTCTCTAAAATAAACCAAAAAATTTTTAAATGTTGCAGGAACTGGCCATGGAATAGTACACTGCCTTGGGAGGCAGAAGCAGGAAGATTATTAATTCAGTTCCAGCTTGATACACACTGAGTTCTAGGCCAGCTTGAGGTACATAACATGACACAAACTGTCATAGCCACACGTCACTAGGATGAACATCCATAAACCAGTTTATGGGAGGAAAGGATTTATTGAAGTTACAGATCCAGGGGAAGTACCATAATTGTGAAAAAGGTTGACCCCCTTTCATAGAAGACCATCACAGTACCTCAAGCAAGCACTCACAAACTGCCAAACATAGCAAGGAACTCCAGGCTTGAGCTCAAATTGCTCTTTGCACCCAGAAACACCTCAGGGCTGGACCCTAGGATCCAGCCAAGATGACACCCCTCCAGCTAGGCAGCTGGTGAAAAACTTTAATAAACTCTTGAATTTATTGGGGAACATTCATTCAAACTACCACAACCCATCCCTGACCCCCAATAGATTTATAGTTGTCTCATATTATATTGTGTTTGGTCCAGATTTCAAAGTCCCAAAGTCTTTACCAACTTTAAGGCTCATAGTCTTAAAGATTTGAGTCCATAGTCTCAAATCTTATCTGAGATTTAAGATTGTCTTTAACTGTGAATCCTGTAAAATCAAAACAAATTACAAACTTTTAACATATAATGGCACAGAGTAAACATTTCCAACTGTTATGAGGCATAACAAGGGAAGATTGGACCAATGCAAACTCATCAACCATTAGACAAACATCAAACTTCTGCAGTTCAGATCTGATATCACAACCAGTAATGGACAGACTTGGGATTTTCCAGTTCTGCCACTCTAGCTAGGGAAAACTTCCATTCCAAACCAACAGCGCTCTATGGTAGCCCTAGCATAGTCCTGGTATGTCTAAAACATCTTCAGCTCTCTGTGCAAATTACAGTCCATCTTCCAAAGGCTTCACTTGCCTAACAAGGGCTTCATGACCTGATCCATATACCTCATCTCAGCATTGGCTCCTGGAACTGTACATTTCATGACTCATTCCAAGCAATACCAGGTATGCAGGGTACAACCATGTTGTTAATTCAGAGACAAAATTGAAATAGCCTTGAAAAACAGTTTTCTTCCTTTCAGTTATCTCCTTTGAAGAGTTTGTATTTCTATCATGTGGTCTTTCCTGGGTAGAATGACCTCAGGCATCCTTTTCATTATTTCAATGTAAAATAGTTGGGCTATCTTCTTTAGGATTGCTTATGTGTTGACATTAGCAGCTTTAGTAATCTAAAGCTAGTCTCTGTGCCAATAAGTTGAACTTGTTTGGATTTTTCCAACTTTAAATCTTAAATTCTCAGTCCCATCTTGTTAGACAAACACATAGTCCATTACTTAAATTCAACCTTGATCAAAGTCTCTGGGCATAGGCAGTAGAACACATCCAATCTTTATTCTAGTAACATAATTCCAATAAAGTTCTCTGTAGTCTTTCCTTCTTTTTTGAAAGTTCATAAACCAAGCCTCCAAATGCAATTTTCTCTGCACTTAGCATTTTCCAACTCTTACCAGAATAGTCTGAAAAACTTGGCTTACTGCTCTGGAAGGCATCTAAGTTGCAAGTACCAAATCCATGTCCATTCCTGCAGCACACAAGTTCCAGAAGACCAAACTCTACCTGGTCAGATTAATTTCAGCCATATCACCCCACTTCTGGTACCAAATTCTATATTAGGGTTCTTTAGAGGAACAGAGCCAATAGAACGAATTATAGTAAAAAAGGGAATTATTAGGATAGCTTACAACAGTCCCACAATAGCAGTCTGCTGGCCTGAGAATCAAGGAAACCAGTAGCTGCTCAGCCCACATGGCTGGGTGCCTCTTCAGTCCATGATGGAAGGCTGAGGAAACGTGGTTCCAATGTCCAGGAAGGATGGGAGGGCAGGATGGATGCAAATGCAAAAACTATAAGCTGCAGCAGCTAGTGGGAAGAAGGAAGAGAGAGATTCCCTTCCCCTCAAATTTCCTTTTATCCAGCCCCTTTCCAGGAAGGCCACCCACTCTGGGAGAAGGGCTCGGTTTGGAGGAAGGCCCTTCTCTTTTAGTCAGTCCTTCCTGTAAGCAACCTCAGAGACCCACCCAAGATTACTGTGGATTGCTAAACAGGTCAAGTTGACAATAAAATTTAATCATCACACTACCCCCCCCCCAAAAAAAAATAAAAAGGAAGAGAGAAGGAAAAAGAGAGGAAAAGTACAGAGAGGAGAAGTAAAGAGAGGAAGTACTTTATACATGGAATACTGATGGACTGATGAGTTAGGAATTCAGCCATTTGTTATAAGCCTCCCAAATGACAATATTTAGATATACTTTTAAAGGGAATCTAGGTTTTCAGAATTATCTCGTCTTTTGGTAAGATTTGAATGGCAAATAATATACTGGGGCTGCCATAGGGCTGTGAGGAATGGACAATGTCTTTAAAGCATATGACCTATTCTGTTCAACTTTAACTCTTTTTTTTTTTTTTTTTTTAGGAAAGGTCTTGCTTTAGCCCAGGCTGACCTGGAATTCACTATGTAGTTAGTCTCAGGGTGGCCTTGAACTCACAGCAATCCTCCTACCTCTGCCTCCAGAGTGCTAGGATTAAAAAGATGTGTGCCACCAGGCCCAGCTTCTACTAGTAGTTTTAAATTCTTGTACACTTATTGAGGATTAATGAAAGTGGGAGTCCTAATAAAGAAACTTGGGTGCTCGCTTTAGCAACACGTATACCAAAACTGGAATGATACAGAGAAGGTAGCATGGCCCCTGCGCTAGAATGACACGCAAATTTGTGAAGCTGTACCATAGCGTGGGGGGGGGGGGATTGATGGGGAAGAAGAAAAAGTGTTACTGGGATGAGGAGTGGGGTGAGAAAGGATGGTTTGTGGAAAAATAAAATAAAAATACATCATATGCATGTATGAAAATGTTAAAAACGAAATTTGGGCTTACAATCAGATCGTTAAAGTGACTGGAAAAGTTTTTTCTTTTTTTTTAAACTTCTCTGAGTCTTAGTGTCTGCATCTCTACTTTCAGAAGATAAGACAAACTTCAATAAATAGGGTTCACTATATGATTGTACCTTAGTTTTTGACATGGTATTTTTTATACATGCCTAGTCCCTTCAAAGAAGTAACAAATTTCCTCTTAAGTTTAATTGTGTTTATTTAGTTTTAGCTATCTGCCTAAAAATTTGAAATGAGCAGAGGAAACCAAATACAAATTGTTAGCTTGAACTTTTTTCTTCATTTCTCAAATTTCTTCATTTTAGTCTTCATTTAGTTGTTTAAAGGTAAAATTCTGTTTTAAATGTAAACAACTATAGTCAGTAATCTTGAAATAATTGTAAAATAGTTCTTGGCAGAATACACTTACTACGAATTAAGTACTTCCTTATTCATAAAACCACCTGTGAGTTTCAATTAAAAATTGCTCCTAATTCTGTTATATATTTCTATATGGTTGATAAATCTGCATCAGAAGTTAGTGATAGATAATAAACTAACTTTATCAAAAATTTGAAATTATCACTTACTGAAAATGTTTGCTGTGCTTTGCTACCTAGTGAAACTTATAATGAAAACTGCTTAGGCTTTGAATGTTTTCATTGACATTAGTGAGTTTGAAGTTTTTTTTATAAAACAAAGCCAACTAGTTTTACCCTCTCTTCCTGTATTTTATTCTTTAAATTCATTTCCCTATTCAGCCCTTCAAAAAAAAATTGCACTGCACAGCTCTTCTCCCATAAATACTGTGATCAGTTTACTAAATACAGATCCTTGATGCCCTTTGCTGTCAGTAGGTTGTTAATAATGCACGTCATTCATAAAAATCATTTTATTACCGCTGGTAAGGACAACAAAAATATAGTGTTGGGTTCTGTCTTTTGTGGATTATTTGAAAATATTAAATATATGAACACTTAAGACAGTGTTATAGATCTGAAAAGCAATGTAAAAATCTGTTGTCTGATGAACATGACTCACTTCAGGGACAAAGTAGTTATTCTAGACAGAAGGCATTAAGGTGACAATTGTGGAGCCCTGCTGTGTGCCAGATTTGCATGTAAAGCTACAGGACTCATTGAACATTCAACATCTCTTTAAAGGAGAGCATGATTAGTGATAAGAAGTCAGAATGTAATCAAAGGTTTGAGTGGCAAAGAACTAGCTGTACTTGGGGTTGGGTGCTCAGTGTCCTTGGAGAAAAGGTTGTGGTCCAAAAGTAGCTCTGAGAACAACTACGCTTGGTGAAGGGATTTGAACGCTATCCATCAGCATGGTAGGAAGGTAGAAGGATTTTAATTAGAGAAGTGAAGAACAACCATACAAAGGTTAAGCTAATTAGGAGCTTTTAGCAAGGTGTGAGTGATAATATCTGAACTACAGTTCAGCATGGGAAAGACAGTTAAATAAAAAACACTTTACAGGCATGGTGGCGCATGCCTTTAATCCCAGCACTCAGGAGGCAGAGGTAGGAGGATCACCATGAGTTCAAGGCCACCCTGAGATAGTGAATTCCAGGTCAGCCTGGGCTAGAGTGAGACCCTACCTCAAAAAACAAAAAACAAACAAACAAAAAAACAAAAAAAAACACTTTAGTAGAAAGACCAGCAAATTTTAGAGGTAGAGGATGGCTAATTACAAATCCAAAACTTTGAACATAGTTAGAAGGCTATCTATTATCATTCTTTATTTTACTAAATGTATTCTAGATTAAATTTAAAAATTACTTGTGTTTATTTATAAATTAAAAACTAGGATAAAATTGGTTGATTAGAAATTACTTGTTGGTGGGCATGATGGTCCAAGCCTGTAATCCTAGTGCTCAGAGACATTCAGGGCCAGCCTGGGCTACATGAGACCCTAATACACACACACATACACACACACACACACACACACACACACACACACACACACACACACCTTGTGCCATTTAGCATTTTACTTTTATGCCATAAATTATCTCAAGAATACAAGTCTTTTTGGTTTATATCTTCAATTTTAAGCTTCTGTTTGAAAAACTTAGGTGAAATCTACTTCTGTTATTAAAGAAAGGATTAGGAAACTAGCTTGATTAAAAGCACTAAACTAGCTGTCCAGTTAGCTCAGTTGGTTAAAGCATGGTGCTAATAATAAAAGCATTGAAAGAAGACAGGCCTAATAACATATACCTGTAATCCCAGAGGTAGAGGCAGACAGATTGTATGTTCGTAGCCAGCCTGAGCTACATAGGGAGATATTGTCTCAAAAAACCAAGAGCTGGGGATATAGCTTAGTTGGTAAAGCATTTGAAACCCTTGGTTCAAGCACAAGAAGGTAATTCAATGTGCGGTTTTGGATGAGTCTCTGCCTACCTAAATTCTAAACATCATAGAAAAGTTAACAGAAAATAGACACAACTTTTTGCATGCAAAGTAACACCTGAGCTGTAATATAAAATCAAATTTTAATGTTTAGGAATTTGTTACTTAAAAAATTAATCTATTTTTAAAGCCTTGCTATTTCTTTCAGGGTCCTTTGGCAGTTTGTTTAGAAAAAGTAGCAATATATGGTTCTGATAAAAATCCTTTGAGTTGGAAAGGATACATAAATTGTATTAATGTCAAAGAATATCTTGATTGCAGGATGCCCCTAAATCGGGTACTAGTTGCAGCTCTCGCTGTTCAAGTTCCAGACAGGATTCTGAGAGTACAAGGCCAGAATCTGAAACAGAAGATGTATTATGGGAAGACTTGTTACACTGTGCAGAATGCCGTTCATCTTGTACCAGTGAGACAGACGTGGACAATCCTCAGATTAATCCATGTATGAAAAAAGAGTATAGAGACGATCCTTTTCATCAGGTCAGTTCACAGTGTTGGCTGATGTGGGGCTATCAGACAAGCTCCTTTGAATGTATGTACAAACCTACAGAGGTAAACAAAATTCAATTAAATACTCTTACAGGTTTTTTTTTTTTTATGTGAGCCCTGATCTGGCTTCATTAGGGCATAAAATTTCAGTATTTATGTTGTATTTGTGTCATTTTCTTTCACATGTATGTTTAAATGGAGTTTTGTAAGTCAAATTAGGATTTAGAGGCTCTAGTCTTTTTCTCACTAAACATATTTCATGGTCAGATTCACATACACTTTGGCCTGAACTCTACCTATAAGACATGATTCACAAATCTGTAGCTCATGAGTATCAAGTCTATATTACCAAACACCTGTAGTCATGTTATCCAATAGAAATATGAGGGTTACATGTAATTTTTAAATTTTCTATTAGCATCATTAAAAGCAATTAAAATGTATAATACTTTGTTTTATTTAATAAATATTCTCAACATATGTCTTTTTAATATTTTTATTTATTTGGAAGAGAGGAAAAAAGAGGTATATATAGGAGAGAGAGAGAGAGAAAGAATTGGTGCCGCCATTGCAAATGAACTCTAGATGCATGCACCACTTTGTGCATCTGACTTTACATGAGTACTGGGGAATCAAACCTGGGTTGTTAGGCTTGTTAGGCTTTGCAGGCAAGCATCTTAATCATCAAGCCATCTCTCCAGCCCCTACTTATTAGTTATTTATCATGAGAGTTTTAAGCCAGGAAGTGGAACTTCACTAAAGAACTGATCATGTTGCCACTCAGATCTTAGGCATAAGAACTTTGAGAAATAAATGTTGTGTTTTCCCTCTTAAAAGGGAATTAATCCCACTCAAGAGGGTCCTGCCCTCTAATTGCTTTTTCTTTTAAGATTCTAACAGTTTGTTTGCTGTCTGGTTCTGGTTGGACTAACACTAAGATTTTGCTATGGTAAAACAGAAGAGTTCAGGAATAGACTTGTGTGTATATAGATCCTTAATTTATATGCAGATAAATGGGGGGAGATGGACTGTATGGTGGTGGGTAAATCGTTATCCATACACAAGTTAATCCAGATAGCTCTTAGATGTGTAGAAAGAAGTCTAGAACATTTCAAAGGAAACAGAGAAGTATCTTTGGGTTTTTTTTCAATTTATAGGAAATTTTTAAAAAGATATAAAAAGTACATACAAAAACAAAAATGGAATTGATAACTATGAGTCCCCTAAATTTTAAAACTTTGAGCTATAAATCAAACCATGTACATTGTTAAAAGACAGGAACAAAAGATATTTACAACACTTAATTTTAAAAAAAAATCACTATACAGATATAAAAAACTACAGAGGGAGAGGAATAAATGGCTAAATAGATAAAATGAACATGGAAGGCTAGAGATGGGGCTTGGTAGAATGCTTGTCTGGCGTGCCCTAACTGTTGGGCTTGATCCCTAGTATAGCATGAATGGAGTGTGGTGACTCATGCCTGTGATCTTAGCCCTTAGGAAGTGGAGGCAGGAGTATCAGGAGTTGGAGATCATGCTCAGCTACACAGGGAATTTGAGACCAGCTTGGGACACGTGTGACTTTCAAAATGATTAAAAGAAAAGATGAAAGAGAAAGGAAAATGAACAAGGGATGAGGAGATGGCTTGGTAATAAAGTGCTTGTCTCTCAAGCCAGAGCACCTGAGTTCAGTCCCAAGATCCCATGTAAAAATCCAGAAGTTGTGGTGGGCTTCTGTAATCGTACTATGCATATAGTGAGATGGGAGGTAGAGAATTTCTCAGAAGCTCATGGAAAGCTCAGCAAAAATCCACAGCAGAGCAGGAATCCAGAGAAAAACCCTGCCTCAGGTGGAAAGGAGAAAGTTGTCCTCTGACTTCCAAACACACGCTATGCACCCACACTCATACAGTAACACATGAGCTTGCACATATGTGTGTCTGTATACTCACACTGGGAAAAAAAGAAAAGGAAAAGAACCAAAGGATATAAACTGATTAGCAATTTATAGAGAAAATTAATGCTATTGAGTGAAGAGCAAGTAATAGAAGTCCAGACTGCATTTTTCTTAGTAGTCAGGCAAAAATAATTTAGAACAATGAGATATCATTAATTAGCTTTGAATATTTTGAAATTGATAAAATTCACCATTGGTAAGAATGTAAAAAAGAATTTTTGAATACTGATGCTGATTTAAATTTGTACAACTGCTTTGGAGCAGTTTGTCATTACATAGTAAACAAAAGAGGTATAGTCTTAGGAACCTTTCATTTTGCTTCAGTGATATTTTAGAAGATTGACATAAATTTATGAGAAATTAAAAATATGTTAATTGTTCATGATAGAGAAGCTTGAATAAAACACAGTATCCATGTGATGGTTAGTCTTCATTGTCAGCCTGGCTAAATTTCCAATCACCTAGGAGACACCCTTCTCAGTGTATCTCTGAGCATATTAGAGAGGTTAAACTGAGGAAGAAAGACTCACCCTAAATATTGGTGGCACCATCCTATGGGCTGAGGTCCCAGACTATCAGAAGGGGGGAAAAGAGAAAGCCAGATAAGCATTGGCATTCCCCTCTCTCTGCCGTCTTCCTGCCTGCCTCTGCCCAGGTGGACTGCATTCCTCTGAACTGTGAACCAGAATAAGCACGGTCCTCCCTTAAGTTGCTTTCTGTCAGAGTTTTGTTTGCAGGAAGTTTTAATTAGAAAGTATGGTGAGCAAACCTTTTGTTGAGATAGAAAGAGAGGGGTGAATTCACAGTGTTTAATGGCCTTCTGTGTGGTCCAGGAGGCCAAGGGGTTTACTACGAAGGGAATAATAAGATATAGGGCTTGTGGAACATGGCGAAGTACTGTTTGTGAGGAGTGAGAATAGAAAAACTTTAATACTGTGTGCATGGATTCTAGCTAATGAGCACATTAAAAGAATTCACAAGGCTGGGTGTGGTGGCACATGCCTTAATCCCAGCATTTGGGAGGCAGAGGTAGGAGTATCACCCTGAGACTATATAGTAATTTCAGGTCAGCCTGAACTAGAGCAAGACCCTACCTCGAAAAACCAAGGGAAAAATAAAAATAAAAAAGAATCACAGGGCCATGTTGAAGTGTGGCTGGAACCTGAAACTCTGAATTTCTAATTGTCCATTCAATACAGTTACATGATATTTTCTAGAATATAGTTGTAATTATCATAGTAGCAAAACTAATAAGTCTTTACTATGTGGCAGGTATGTACAATATTGTCTTGATGTGTTATCTCATGTAACCCTCAGGCCCTATAGCAGTGTAGTTTATTTTTCTTATAGATGAAAAAATTGAGTTTCAGAATTGACAAACTTGTTAAGTCACGTGTAGTAGGCTCTCAATAAACAATTGGTATTCAGAGAATGAGACAGGGGATAACTGAAATAATGTTTCAGGTGGAAATCTAGAGCACAGGTTTAGAAGGAAATGACAAGGGTTTTAAGAATTGAAGGCAGTGGTCAGTGACTCATTTCAAAAGTACATCAATCCGTTATGGTGACAAGATCTAGGGTGTAGCCATGGGCATAGCTAGAGTCTCTGGAGTTGAAGAAATAAAAAAACTGAACAGTCCATGAGAATATATGGTGTTAGATAAATTGTCTGCATATTCACCTAGGACACTGAGTTTAATCGCTAGATTGAGAGTGGAAGGAAATGCCTGTGAGCTGTTTTCCCAGAAGTACCATAAACAGCATCAAAGCAGGAACTGTGTTTTTATCATATTGTTCATCATACACTCCCTGGCACATGACTTCATGAAAGAAAATTGTTTCAGAATAACATGCCAATGAAGTCTTTTAAAAATTGCTTTTGAAATTGTTTCATGACATCTTTACTGATAAATTGGCCATAAGTCTGTCACACCAGTCTACTTTTTTGTAAAATAAAAAATAAAATATATATACATATATTTCGTATATTATTTCGTATTCTGCTCTGCCTGTCAGTGCTATCCTAAGCTTTTATTAGCATTGTTTTTGGATTAATGACCCAAATTTTGCACACAATTTCCTATTTTCAGGCTTCTGAAAAAAATAAGCTCATCTTTTCAGCCTTATTAGTCAGATAATAGAAAGTTTTTTCTTATTTGGCCAAAGACTGTGTTAGGTTTGTAAGACAATTTTCTACCCACCATAAAGATTTTTTAAAACTTCTTCATGAAGAAATATTTGAGCATTTGAATTAGCATGTCCTTGTTAGGATATTGCCAAATGTTTAGTTTGATTTTCTTGCTTATTTTTAAATGGTAACAAACATTTCCATAGAGGAACTTTTCTCTAGTTATGGCTGGGCAAATAATATAAGGCCATATCCAAATGACCAATTTTCAGTAGGTACAACCAGATTTTAATGACTGCATTCCTATACTTGGAAACATCAGTAAAGCAATTGTCATGGTTAATTTTTTTTTGAAGTAAAACATACAACCATTGAAGTGTTCAAGATTTCAGATTTGAATGAACAAGAAGCTAAACAGGCCAGGTGTGGTAGCACACGCCTTTAATCCCAGCAGCAGAGATAGGATCACTGTGAGTTCAAGGCCAGCCTGGGCTAATAGTAAAACCCTACCCTAAAAAAAGTAAAACAGTTGAGATTTACGGTTAAGATGCAAAATAATTAAAAAGAGTTCTGAATTTTAGCTTGAAAACTTAAGACCCTTTATGATAAAATTTTTAGATATAACTATCTGTTCTTGTGCTTTTACTGAACTTTTAAAATGGTGTTTTCATATAATTCTATTCATATACTGTACATGTCTCAGCGAGACTTTTCTAGTGTATATTTGACAAGCTCGCAGGTATGCACATAATAAGAGATACAGGGTTCTTTTGATTAACTCTGAATTCACCAATTTTAATTGCCATTTTCTTTCTTGCTTTTTGGCTGTAAGGAAAATGATACCAATGGCAAAAGTAACTGGGAAGGTAGCTGGTTGCAAAGTGATTTCACAATGACAGTGAAGAGCTTCTTTATTTCTTATTTCTGCTTCTAGATTGACCTCCATGGTCTTAACATGCCTGTCTTTCTGTAATTGTGCAGACTAGAAGGTGAAAAGAAGTCTATAGTTAAAACAGGTTTCCTCCCAGGCTTAACACTCTTTCCATTTCTATTCAGCTTCTTATATTTTTTATAACCTCCCCCAACCATAGTACTTGGGATTGAATTCAGGGCCACCTGCATACTAAACAGACACTGCCATTAAGCAACATTTCCTGTCCTTTATTTCTACGTTTTTGGTTCTAGTATGTTTTAAAGTTGTTAAATTTACAGATAAAATTTTATTCATATAAATTGTTTCTTTTTAAATATTTTATTAATCATTTATTGGCAAGGAAAGAGGGGGAATGAAAATGAGAATAGTGCACCAGGAACTCTTGCTCCTGCAAACAAACTCCAGATGTGTGCACACTTTGTACATCTGGCTTTATGTGGGTACTGGGGCATCAAACCCAGACCATCAGGCTTTCAGGCAAGCACCTTTGACCCCTGAGCCATCTCTCCAGCCCCCATATAGAGAGTATTTCTATCCTAAACTAGAATATTTTGTTTGAGGATAAGTTATGAAGCATCATTTGAAACAAGTTGATAATAACTAGCATCTCATTGCTCTTAAGGCTCTGATAGTGAGATATATACCATAAAAGTAAATATAAATTAAAACCTTATATCTTTGGAAAAGATAAAAATTTCTCACCTGTTTTCTACACATTAATGACTTATTAGACAACTCCAGTTTAAATGTATCAATCCAACTTTATTTCTTCTCTTTCTTAAATTTATAAAAGTATTTCTGAGTATTAGAATGTCAGTGACCTGTAGATTATTTTCTTTAGGTTAGTTTGAATGCCAAACCTTTTCATAACATGTAGGAAATATATCAGCCTTTTAAAAAATTGAGCTAGAAGTACTATAATATAGACAAATAAGTTTATCCTATTCCAGATCCAGTCTTTGAGTGTTCCTTTCTTTATCACAGTCTGATTAGTGCTTTGTTAGTTCTATGCGACCTGTATTCACTGTTCTGTTTTCTCATTTTATTCCTTCATTACAGCTCTAAAACAAACAAAATTTCAAGCATTTGATTCGATATATTAAAGTTTTCAATTTTTCTTTTTACTTTCCTTGATTACAAGATACACTGTCCCACTTCAAAGAATACTTTTAGTTCTTTGTGTTTCTGCTGACAGTTTCTGCTATATTTGTGTGGGCATGTGGGGGTACTTAATTGATCCTTTGGAGAAATGCTGTTTTAAAATATCAGAAGAATAACTAAATCAGAGAATAGAGGTAAGTGTGAGGAAGAATCTCTTTCAGGGTGAGATTGTTCATTGTGTAGTCTTTGTTATTTTTAAGTTTTTTATTCATTTGGGGGAGGCAAGAGTATGTGTGTGCCAGGGTTTTGTGCCACTGTAAATGAATGCCAGATGCATTTGCCACTTTGTGCATCTGGCTTTATGTGGGTACTGGGAAATCAGACCTGGACCCTCAGGCTTTGCAAGCACCTTAAACTGCTGGACCATCTCTCCGGCCCCACTGTATAGTCTTTTAACCAGGTTGAGAGCTGAGCTGTCATTTTGTGTTGAACAATGTGTTGGACAATGATTAGTATGCACAGTTTAACATCCACATATGTCTTTTAGCCTCAGTTTGTTGGAAATTAGATGACTGGTCAGTAGCTACTTTTGCTGGCATATTTTAGTATGTATTTAAACTGTAGTCTAGCTATAATTTCTTATGTCATCTGTTTAATGAACAAAGTTGAAATTTTAGGGTAGCTACAATTGGATGTGTATAGAGAGGGTTAATGTTCATATACATATTCTCTATAAAATATATATTTAACATTTTTGTTTTTAATGTGGTTAAAGTTATACATACATTTTTGCATAATGTTCTGTAGACATATTTTATTTATGAGATGTGATAAATGCTTTCACCATTTTCTTTTCTTGTAGAGTCATTTGCCCTGGCTTCATAGTTCTCATCCAGGATTAGAAAAAATCAGTGCTATAGTATGGGAAGGCAATGACTGTAAGAAGGCAGACATGTCTGTGCTTGAAATCAGTGGAATGATAATGAACAGAGTGAGTTTTAAAATTTTATTTAATTCAAGGATAAAATTAGTGACAATATATAAAATATTACTTGAATGTTAATAACCTATTCACCTCTCTTCTTCACACTGAAAAAGTTGTGTCTTTTGGTTTCATCGTGTGTGTGTGTGTGTGTGTGTGTGTGTGTGTGTGTGTGGTGTGTGTTATGCATGTGATATGTTTATGTGTGGGTTCATGTGTGTGGGTACATGCCACATATGTGCATGTGTGGAGGCCAGAGGGAGACAGGTCTCTCATTGACTTGGAACTCACCAATTATGGTAGGCTGGCCAGCTAGCAAGCACCTGGGCTCCTTCTGTCCCCGCCTCCCCAGTTCTGGGATTGCAAGTGTACACTGTCATGCCAACCTCTTAGGTCTATGCTGAGGATTACACTCGGTCCTCATGCTTGTGTGACAAGCACCTTCCCCAGCAAGCTATCTCTCCAGCTTTTTGGCTGTGTCTTAAACAGTGATTTGTCATCAAACCATCTTTTAGCATTTTCCATCCTCTTGTCCTAAATAGAAGAAGATACAATGTAAAATTTTCTTCATCTTTTTTTTTTCAGTAAGAGTGATATATACATATGAAATACCTATTTTTTTCTGTATCCTTGCTGGTGCATTTATTAATATTCAAAACTTTTAAAAATCAAGCTAATGTCAGGTGTGGTGTCACACACCTTTAATCTTAGCACTCAGGAGGCTGAGCTAGGAGGATCTCCATGAGTTCATGAGGCCAGCCTGGGATGCAGGGTGAGTTCCAGGTCAGCCTGAGCTAGAGAGAGATTCTGCTTCAAAAAAACCATCAAACTAAAAAATTTGTATTTTTGCTTGCTTGTTTCCTTAGACATATAAAAGTAAATTTTACCACACAGTGGTAAAAATCTTGAGTAGTTGGAAGAAATATACTACAAATACTTAGATTTGATTTCTGTTATGGTTTTTTATAGAATTATTCTTTTTTCAGATAATTACTATTTTTAGTTTTTTCTTGATTACTCTGGACTACGGGAATAAGCTGACTTGCTATTCTAAATTTCTTTTTTATGTTATCATACTGAAAGCCTTGCCCTTACTTTTTGAGAGATAGGAATTAAGTAACTGAGTCTAGATGTGGATGTACTCTGTATTATGTTTCTCATTATAAACAATTAAAACCAGTAGAGTTTGCAGATGTGGAGCTATTGGTGTTTGATAGCTTAATTGTAAGGTAACTTAGAATAGTCTATTATATAAAGTATATTACTTAAAAGGTTAGATTCATATTTAAGATTCCTGTTCTACTAATTAGCATACCAAATACTATATTTGCCTATTATTTAACAACTTGCTCTTTTTTATTCTGCCTAATTTTCCTCCCCCTGCTTTTTAAATTTCTACCCCATCAATCATTCTCACTCTTCTACAATGGTATTAAAGAAACTTTTATTTTCATGTTGAATTCTGAATAAACACATCAAAATTTTAACAATAATTTAACTCTAGGTTTTTGTTTGTTTAGAGAATTGAATTTAAGTGGATATGTGATAACACACTCTTAATATGTAGTATTTGTGAATATAGTCAATCCTTTTACATCTACATATGATGAGTTAATTAAAGATCTAATGAATTGCTTTAAAACTGAACAAATAAGCTCTAACTGATGAGTACTAGGCTCTTAAATGTCACTGCTCATGTACT
Organism: Zapus hudsonius; assembly: GCA_004024765.1. Classification (NCBI taxonomy): domain Eukaryota; kingdom Metazoa; phylum Chordata; class Mammalia; order Rodentia; family Dipodidae; genus Zapus; species Zapus hudsonius. The sequence goes on along the minus strand of PVHP010002981.1, from coordinate 59,266 downwards.
AAAGTATTTTCATAAAATAATTTCCTAGTATTATAAGTAACATGCATCTTCACAGGAATTTATTTCACTTTAAAGTTTAGGTATAATTTTTTTTTCTCCTCTCATCCTGGCTTTCTCAAGGTAAACAGCCATATACCAGGAATAGGATACCAACTATTTGGAAATGCAATCTCTCTAATCCTGGGATTAACTCCATTTGTTTTCCGACTATCTCAAGCTACAGACTTGGAACAACTCACAGCACATTCTGCTTCAGAACTTTATGTGATTGCATTTGGTTCTACTGAAGACGTCATGGTTCTTTCTATGGTGATGATAAGTTTTGTGGTTCGTGTGTCTCTTGTATGGATTTTCTTTTTTTTGCTCTGTGTAGCAGAAAGAACTTATAAACAGGTGAGTATAATATAAACTATGGAATTGAGCATAAAATTCTTTTCATAATACTCCAAAGTGTTCCTTAAGTATTTTAGAAATTCACTAAATCATTTTGATGTAATTATTTCGTTTTGCTTTTTTATGGTACTTAAAATCCTAACAATCCATATTTTGTTGACTCTTGTTTTCTAGTGGTAATATACTTAAAAATTAATCTTCATCTTACTTTATTTTTATTTTATGTTTTTTTGTTTTTTTTTTTTTTTAGCGATTGCTTTTTGCAAAACTCTTTGGACACTTAACTTCTGCAAGGAGGGCTCGGAAATCCGAGGTTCCTCATTTCCGGTTGAAGAAAGTACAGAATATAAAAATGTGGCTATCTCTCCGTTCCTATCTTAAGGTAGAATGCTGTTGATAAAGTACTCTTGTTATGTTGGCTCCACTGATGGTTCCAATTTCCTTGTCAGTATGTATGTGTCTATAGACTTATATTCACCAATATCTCGTTCAAAGGCTGGGTTTTGTGCCTATCTAGAAAGGTTATCCCTGACCAGCAGAGGGAGCCCACTACTTAAAAAAGAATCAAAAAATTGTAATCAATGAGTCTCATGGTAGAAGTGACCTTTTACTCTTTTAAAATATTAGCTTATAATTCTAAGTCATTCTTTTCATATTAATTCTTTTCTTTAACCTTTTTAATAATTTTACTGTTTGTGGAGTAAGGTATGAAGGCTGTACTGGGAAAGGGGAAATATCTGAATTATTTCTAGGGATACTTTTTAATCCCCTGGGGATTTTGCTATTGTGTTAATAGCAATGTATTTTATTACATATGGAATATTTTACAATTTCAAGGATGTTTATTCAAATGGAATTATTAAAATTGACCCAAAGATCAAGTTTCCACTGATAGATATAGCTCTTCAGTGCTTTTTATTTGAGAACAATGAAAATTGTAAAAAAAAAAAATTTCCCTTACATTTTAAAATTTCATTGCTCTGTATATTAATTTGATTTGCTCAATTCAACCCTCTTAGTTGCATTTGGAAATGTTACAGATTGGCATGTTTTTCCTCACTGTACATTTTGATGGTACAGGGATTCTTGGTTTAGTGAGAATCTTTCAGAATCCCTCTTTATTACCAACCCTAAGTAGGCATTGCATTCTTTGGTATGTTGGTGATTTTATTCAGCAGACATTTATTTAGTATTAACCAATCAGTCTTAATTAGAATTAGGAATTACTCTTGGTTTTAATGTCCCTCTTGGTTTCTAACATTCATGGTATCACTGGTTGCTTCCAGAATATATCTTGAGCATTTACTTGTGTTTGTTTCTATGTCTGCCACCCTCGTCAGAAGCATTAGTTATCTTCTGCATTGGCCTGCTGGTTGTTTCTTAGCTGGTTTTGCAGCATTAAGAGTTCCCCCTCCAATACTTTGTTCAGTCTGCCACTAGAGAGCTTTTAAAAATGGAGACTTAATCATTAAATTCTTAAACCTTTTGGAACTTTATTGCTCTGAGGCTATGTGTTATACTGTTGTCTGTGTTCTAGGTTTTGCTGCATACACTACCTGTCTTTCTTGTCTTATTTTTTCTTGTCATCCTTTTAGACAGCTTCAGTTCTTTAAGTGCACTGTGATCTTTCCTGCATTGTGCTCTTGCCTGGAACATATGTCTTCTTACCCTTGCCCCTTGGTTTGGCATAAATATCACTTAGACATTTTTTCCCAGACTGATATCCCTAACCCCTAAAATCTATATTGTCTCCCTAACAGTTGCCCAAAAGCATCCTGTCTATGACTCTGAATTGAATGTTCTTGGGAGGGAGAGAGACTTTGTATGTTTTGTTCTCTGCTGTGTTCTGAGGGGCATCCTCCCATAGTGCTTAGGCTTGAGCAGTTGCTCAAGAAACAATTGTTTTATTTTTTAAAAATTTGTTGACAGTTTTCATACATGAAGATAAGACAACTTGATCATAATCTCTTTCTGATACCTGCTTTTGTTTCTGACCTACCCATTCCTTTTCACTAAACTCCTTTCCAATCATTCACTTGTCTATTTTTATGGATTTTTTTTCACCCTCTTCCATTGTCCATGTGGGCATGGTGATGAACTCATTCTTGTGCAGGTCTTATTGAGATAGCATCAGCCACTATGAGTTTTCAAATCCAGGGGGAGTTCCATCAATGATGGAAGAAACTGGTTCCCTTTCACAGATCCAAGCAGAGAGAAACCAACAGCCAGCAAGCAGAAATTGCCAGAGCTCAAAGTGCTCTCTCCACATCTTTGGGCTGGAATCAGATTCACCGCCAGCAGGCTCCTAGAGACTTAATCAGGAAGCTTAACCTTAATCAACAATGCCTGAGGCTTTAGAGGACATACATTCATATTCAAGCCACCATGCCTCCCTGTCCTGGCTCCCTCTTTCTGCCCACTCTTCCAGTGTTCCCTGAGCTCTGGAGGGAATGCTACAGATGTCTCAGTGCAGAGCATGCACCTTGTCCTTATTTTCAGCACTCTAGCAAGTTTTAAGTCTCCCCAGTAGTAACCACCTTCTGCACAAAGAAGCTTCTCTGACCAACAGTGCAATCAGCACTAATTTATACAGATAAATGTAATAAAAATTTAGGGGGCAATTTGATGGGAATAGCATATCCATTTGGTCAGTCAGTAGAATTGATTTTCTCCCTAAGGTCTATGACCTTTGCAAGCTTAGGGGTTTGGTTAGATATTCAGTACCAGGTATGTATTCTCTCCCATGGAGTGAGGTTCAGATCCAGTCATGCCACTACTCCATTCGGTCCCTCTTGGCTGGCTAGTCCACTGTATAGTATACAGGGTGTGATAATAGTTTTTGCAATTCATTGTAAGGTCTTACTGTCTAGAACTGTGGGCATCCATGAGCTTGGGCAATAGCATGTGTTGTTTTGAGGGCTCAGGGACCTGTGTGACCAACTCACTGGGAGGTATCCTGGCACTAGGATGTGGCTTCTGCAAGCACCATTATTTACCCTCCTAGGAAGTTTCTGTTCTCACTAGAGCTCACTTTTTTGTTTTTCTTAATTATATTTTTAATTAGTTAACAAAGAAGTGGGTTTCCTTCTTGCTTTTTCATAGCATCTTAAGTTTTGATTAACTCTCCCTGCTTTCATTCCCCTCCCTGACTCCATTTTAATTTTTCTGCCCCTACTAATCTATCCTCTGCTGACACATCTACTATCTCCTTCCCTTCAACACTACCCTCTGGCCCCCTTCCTGCTTCCTAACCTCCACCGACTCTTACTCCAATTTGCATACAGAGCTAAAATTTTGATCTTTAATTTTTTTTAAATTTGTGGTGTTTAGCCGGGTGTGGTGGTGCACACCTTTAATCCCAGCACTAGGGAGGCAGAGGTAGGAGGATTGCCTTGAGTTCAAGGCCACCCTGAGACTACATAGTGAATTCCAGGTCAGCCTGGGCTAGAGTGGGACCCTACCTTGAAAAAACAAAACAAACAAAAAAAATTGTGGTGTTTGTCTTAGTACAATATTTTCCAGACCCATCTATTTTCCTGTGAATTTTATTTCTCTTTTCAGATGAATATATTTGTAGGTTTTTGAGGAACCTTCACATGATTTCCATAGTGGCTGTAACACTGCCACTATCATTGAATGTCTTCTTTCCCACACTCTTAAGCTGAATTTGTCTTCTGCTTTCCTGATGGCAGCCCTTCCTTTGGAATGGAGTGATATGGAATCTCAAAGTAGTTTTGATTTGCATTTTCCTGATGGCTAAAGATGTTGAACACTTTAAAAATATTTATTGGCTATTTGTATTCCCTCCCCCTTTTTTTTCTGATTGAGTATTTGCTTTTTGATTGTTTAGTCTTTTGAGTTCTTTGTATCTTTCTAGATATTAACCTACTGTTAGATCTATAGCTGGCAAAGATTTTGCTCTCATTCTGTAGGTTGCCTTTGACTTGGTTGATGGTTTTCTTAGCTGTAGAGTAGCTTTTTAGTTTCAGGAGATCCCATTTGGTAATTGTTTTATTTCCTGGGTAACCAGGTCCTATTCAGAAATTCCTTTCCATTGCCTTTGTCTTTAAGTAGTCACCCTACTTTTTTCTCTAGCCTTTTGAATTTCAGGCCTAACAATAAGGCCCTTGATTCATTTGGAGTTGATTTTTGTGCAGGGTGAAGGATAAGGTTTCAGATTCATTCTTCTACATGTAAATATCCAGTTTTCCCAGCACCATTTGTTAAAAATGATTGTTTGTTTTTCCCTCCAGTGTGTTTCTTTGTCAAAAATCAGGTGACTATAGTTATATGGCTTTATACCTGGCTCTTTTATTTTATTGATCTCCATGTCTTTTATTGTGCAGTATCATGCTGTTTTTATTACTATGGCTCTGTCAGTAGATCTAAATCTCTGTGTGGTGATACCTACCTCTAGCAGTGTTTTTTGGTTTTGGCTGAGGATAGTTTTGGCTACCTGTGGTCTTCTGTGCTTCCATATGAATTTTAAGGTTTTTTTTTTTCCTACTTTCATGAAGAATGGTACTAGTATTTCTATTGGAAGGACATTGAATCTATATATATTGCTTTTGGTAGAGTGGTCATTTCTATGATAATAATTCTTATAATTCATGAGCATGTGAGATCTTGCTGTCTTTTGATGTCTTCCTGAGTTTCTTCAGTGTTTTAAAGTTTTTAAGTTTTCATTGTAGAGGTCTTTCACTTTCTTGGGTAAAGGTATTCTGAGATATTTAATTTTTTGTGAGTAATGTGAATTGAACTGAAGAAATAATGGTTGAATAAATGATTATTGCATTTAACAAAAATAAATATTTGAAAGTTATACTAAAGATTATATTCTATGCAGACACTATTTTACAGTATTACAAATAGTAAGGACATATTGACACTCAAAAATTCACCTGACAAGTTGGGCCTGTAATACCAGTGCTCAGGAAGCTAATGTAGGAGATTTTCCATGAGTTCAAGGCCAGTCTGGGCTGCAGAGTGAGTTCTAGGTTAGTCTAGGCTAGAGTGAGACCCTGCCTCAAAAAAGGCAAGTTCCTATGATAAATTAGTATTTTTTTAGCATTGCAAGTTATGAAGCGGTTTATAATACCTTAATTGAAAGCATGTGTATTATCTGCTTGTGAGTAAATATGTTAAAAAGTGTTCCTTTTCTTTCCTAGCGTCGAGGTCCTCAGCGGTCAGTGGATGTGATTGTTTCTTCTGCTTTCCTACTGACAATCTCAGTCGTGTTTATCTGCTGTGCTCAGGTGAGTTAAACCAGCAGTAGATAAATACTAGGGTTCAGATGGGTTCTAAAATAAATAAAGTTATAATGTAAATTTACCTATTGACTTGTTGCAGTGTTTTTTCTGTTAATACATCTTACTCATCGTTCTCATTAGTAGACCTGTGCTCCAATGCCTATTGAATGAACATGTAGTGAAGAATTTTTGTCTAAACTTTATGTGATTATCCGTATATCGTGAAACAAACATGAGCCAGCTGTTACAAAATTATTTCACCAATCTGATATATTCACCTTTCAGTAATTTTTAAATTTCTTATCTGAATTTTTATTGTGGCTTGACTGCTACATGCTTTGAAAAGAATTCTCAGTGATTAGTTGGGAAGCACAAAAATATATGTGGATATAGTCTGTGGTATGAAACACAATGAAACTTCCATTTCAAATATTGTGACAGTTACCAGAAAATGAAGCTTAAGAACACCAAACAGTGCTAGGGAGGTGGGGCTGTCTTGAGTATATTACACACACACACACACACACACACACACACACACACACACACACAGAGCCATCTCCCAGGCCCCATTTAGAATTTTTAAAGAATTTGAAAGAACTAAATAAAATTTTTAAAAAGCAAAAAAATAATATTAGACTGTAAATTACTAGCACAAATTAGACTTTTTTAAGGTTAGTAGTGTGAACTTTTATGTTATGAAAGTTGAAAGTATTAAGTCCATAATTTTATTAACTTATTAGTGCATAATTTCTTAAAACTGTGCGAAGAGCAGTGAAGAAGTTGAGGAAACCTATAACCACAAAGTAATATTTATTAAAACATGCCATCAACAAAAATCCTCCAGACCCATGTGATTTTACAAGTGAAATGTGTCAGCCTGAGTAATTCTTAGAAACAAGGTTCAGTGGAATAAAAAGGAAATTGATAATAGGTAATGAAACTGGCCCAGAAACTAAAACCTAAGGGTGATGGTTAGGGCTAGTGATAGATCTAGAATACTTCTCTAGTATACACAAAGCCCTAGGTTTAATCTCTAATACTGAGGGGAAAAACAACCAACAAAGTTTGAATATTTAGCTACACTATTAAAAACCTACATGGAAAAGATATATGTAAAATGTATTACTTCGAGATGGGCTAGAGCGTAGGAACTCAGGGTGAAGGGAAATTGAAAGGTTTCAATTTAATCTGTAAATGATTTTTTAGTTTGTTTTTCAAGATAGGGTCTCGCTGTAGCCCAGGCTGACCTGAAATTCACTATGTAGTCTCAGGGTGGCCTTGAACTCACAGTTATTCTACTATCCTCCTGGGTGCTGGGACTAAAGGCAAATGCCACCATGCCCAGCTGTAAATGATTTTTCAAAAATTTGAAAGAAATTAATTTTTAGAATTGACAAAACTGATTAGAAGACACATAGCTGTTGATTATCACATACATTATTCTCTATACGTCTGATGTGCTTAAAATACTTTATATTAATATGTTTTAAAAATTGTGATGCATGCCTTTAGTGCTATACATTTGAGGCCAGCCTGGGGCTACAGAATGAGTTCCAGGTTAGCCTGGGCTAGAGTGAGCCTGCCTCAAAACAAAAGCATAGTGGCACATGTGTGAAGTACGGCTTACTTTCTTTTAAAAGGAGATTGTTTGATCACACTGCCATTTCATGTTTTCTTCGCACTTGTAGCTGCTTCATGTGCACGAGATCTTCCTTGATTGTCATTACAACTGGGAGCTGGTAATTTGGTGCATCTCCTTGACACTTTTTCTCTTAAGATTTGTTACTCTTGGATCAGAAACAAGTAAAAAATATAGCAATACCTCAATATTACTTACTGAACAGGTAAGCTTATTATGTTATAAAGTAATCTCTATAATGTTCACATTAAACATTTTCATTTGCTTCATGTTTTTCAGTAGCACATTTTATTTGATTGAGGTCGTTCATGCTATGAAGCAAGGCTTAAGATGCAACACATGCCTTCAGTGTCCCTGTCTTGGTTCACATTGTGAATATAAGCTGCTAATTTTCCATCCCATTTTCATTTGACAAGAAACAAGTAATCTTTAAAAAAATGGTAGGAAAACCGTTAGTTGGAAGTGTTTCCAATGTCGCAGAGCCACATTTGAATAAATATGAACTTTTATTCAATTGGGCTTTGATAAATGACATTATTTTGTATAAGTTTGCTAAATTTTTTCCTTACCATTTCATAAAAATTACGTAAAGAAATATATTGCTTATGAACCTTGTTTGAATGTTTTAGTTGGGAATAGCTTGATGTTAAAGAATCTGTAGCCCTGTCAAATAAGCTTAATGAAATGGAAAGGGAGCGCAAGCAGCCAAGGTAACTATCACTAAGGAAGAATCTCGGTCTCGTGGAGGAAGGCAGCTACTTCCTCAGACTCACTGAGGCTGATGGTTTCTTGGTTGTGCTCTTCTCTGTGCCTTCTGTCTAGAGGCCTCTCTATAGACTTGATATCTTGTAATTTTGGCTTATACGTGGTTGTATTGGCCTCAGTATGAGTTCTGCCCTTGGGTTTACTAACTCTTCAGTTTGTGGCTACCTGGAATATCTGGCAACACTGTGTTAGTCTCACCTGTCCATGTACTCATTAGCTTTGGGGTCGGGTCGTGGCTGCCAGAGTGATGTTGGAAAAGTTATCAAGTGGATAAGTTCAGCTATCTTCAGATGCTTCCTGCATAGGCTTAGAATTAGAGCATTTTCAAAGAAGGGACAGGGAGGCACCTCAAAATTGTTTATTGAAGAATGGACAATAAAGACATGCAAATATTTTAATAATTTTCAAAATATGAAATCATGAACCAGTTGATTTTCTATAAAATATTATTTTAGAATGTGTGTGGTGTGCACATGCGTGTTTGTATGTGTTTAGGCATGTGTGTGTGTATGCTGGTGTGCATATGGAGGCCAGAGGTTAATGTTGGGCCTCTTAATAGCTGTTCACTTTGTTTCCCAAGGCAGGATCTCTCACTAGAACCCTGAGCTCATGGATTTGGATTTAGCCAGCGTGCCCTGGGGACTCCCTGTTCCACCTCCTGAGCACTAGCCTGGCATTAGACATTTGAGATCCAAACTCAATTTTCATTTGTTTTCATGCTTGGATGGCAAGCATTTTATCCACTGTGCCATTTCCCTAAGTGCTATTCTTTAAGTTGATTTGGCTCTGGCAATAAAGTGTCCTACCTTTTTAAGATTTCTGATTTTTTTTTCAAAGAGGGGAGCTTTGAATTACATTTGAAAGGTATTGAAATAAATATATTTTTATTATAAAATAAATTTATTAGAGATTAGGATTGCATTAAAATTAAATTAAAATATTAAAATCGCATGTAATCTTAAACCCAGAGAATCACAATTACTGTTTTGTCAAGTATCTTTCAAATCCTTTTGAAAATGTGTATTTGTGAGGTGGAGATATAACTTAACAGAATGCTTGCTTGGTGTGTACAAGGCCCCAAGTTCAATCCCTAGCATTGCCAAAAAAAAGTATACAGGTTATGATTTGAATTTTTTATTTAAAAATATGTTTATTTGTGAGACAGAAAGGGGAGTTAAGGATGAGTATGGATATTCCAAGGCCTCTTGAAACTGTAAACGAACTCCAGATGCATGTGTCACTTTGTGGATCTGGCTTCACATGGGAATTGGGCCATCAAATCCAGGCTGGCAGACTTTGCAAGGAAGTGCCTGTAACCACTGAGATATCTGCCCAGCTCTGAAATATGTTTTTCCTTCTGCTTTTTTTTTATGTAAAAGATAAACCTCTACTTGAAAATGGAGAAGAAACCTAACAAAAAGGAGGAACTGACACTAGTGAATAATGTTTTAAAACTGGCTACGAAGCTCCTAAAGGTAAGAGCAGGAGTGAATGATGACAAGATTAGGATGTGCTGTTCTGACATTGTATCCTGGTCTCTGTAGATCCTACCATGTCCAGTTTTACAATTATCCAGGTTGCTTCCAGGTTACACTTGAACAGGATGCAGTTTCGATTTCTCATTGTTCAAGTAATCTAGACAATTCTTTTGGAAAATGTATGTTAAGACTTTAAATATTTCAAGTATTGTAGATGTAGTATCTTTGGGAAATGTATGCCCCCCCCCCAGCACTAGGAAACAAATTTCAAGAAAGATTTGATGTTATCTTGGGAATCTCATTTTGACTTCTCAAAAGAGGCTTCTGCTTGGCCTGAGGTAACTTAGAAAGTCATTCTATACATGGCTATTATAATAAATACAAATCTCCAGGAAACTTAATTTACAAATCATTTGTGTATGTATTTGTGTATCTGTATCTGTATATGGTGTTTGCACCATGGTGCACATGTGAAGGTCAGAGACGCCCTTGAGTATTGGTCTTCTACCATGTTTGACACAGGGTCTCTCTGCCCATGAGCTTCAGGGTTCTCCTGACAGCATCTCCCGTTGTCTGAGTGCACTGGTATCACATGTGCATATGCTGCTTGTGTCTGGTTTCACATGGGTTCTGGGCATCAGGCTTATGCAACAAGCACTTTTAACCACTGAGCCTTCTCCCTGATCTCCTGCAAGTCAAAAATAATATGTCAAGGTGATATCTCTGGGATGTTTTTTAACTTTTTCTTGACAGCTTCTATAATTATAGATAATAAACTATAATGATTCCATCCCTTCCCCTATTTTTCCCCTCTTAAATCCACCCTCTATCGTATCCCCTCCCCCTCTCAACTAGTCTCCATTTTGTTTCGTTATCATTGTCTTTTCTTCCCATTATGAAGGTCTTGTGTAGGTAGTGTCAGGCACTGGGAAGTCATGAATATCAAGACTGTTTTGTCTGGAAGTTTGCATTGTAAGTAGTCCTCCCCTTCCTTTGGCTCTTACAATCTTTCCACTACTTCTTCCACAATAGCCTCTGAGCCTCTGGAGATGTGATAGAGATGTCCAATGCTAAACACTCCACTGTCACTTCTCAGCACTATGGGGTCTTTTCAGTTGTCTGGGACTTTTTTGTTCAGACAGGATCTCACTGTGGAACTCTGGCTGGTTTGGTACTAGCTCAGGTTGACCTTAAACTTGTGGCCATCCGTCTGCCTCTGTCTCCCAAGTGCTTCAATTACAAGTCGTGTCACCACACCAGGCTTTTAGGGGATAATTCAGTGAAATATTTTTCACCACTATTTACGGTGTTTACCGTGGTTTTCTTTCTTAAGAAAAAAATTAAAAAATAAAAAAAACCTCTATTTCTATAGCCAGTTGAACGTAATTCTTCAAAGAATAGTATGAAAATATTTTTGGCTCAGTGATATGTCTAATTTTTCTGTTAACTAAAAAGTATTAATGAGCACAGATTGTACCTCACAGTAAATTAGGTATTGAAAAGGTTCAGACTTTGTAGGTAGGTAAAGGGACAAATTACTTTCTTTTGACATTTAAAAGTGTATTGAAGAAGATGATGGTTTTTAAATAATAAGCGAGATATTGGCAAAACCCAACATTTTGCCAAAATGAATAGTTTTACTGTGTTTGTTGGGGGTCTTCAGGGCAGGCACCAAGGAGGCTTCATGAGACGCTTCACCCTCAAAGTGGAGGCACTGTGAGAACATGCAGAGCACATGCAATCCTTTGTGATGGCTCCTACCATCACTTGGACCTCAGTGTGGATTGTTGTCTCTCCCTTTCTCTCTAGCCCACTCACTTACTCACTCTTGCTCTTTATTTCTGCATGGCCGACCCCGGGGCCCTCTACATGCCCCTCCCTGGCTCCTTCCCTTGGTGTGAGTGATCAACACAGGCTACCCAGGGAGAAGGCAGTGCGCTGTGCTGAATGGACTTTCTTGTATTTAGCTCTAAATACAGTGCTTAGCCTCCCAAGGATTCAGATATGCTACGTTTTCATTGTCTTCTGGAATGCCTCCTCTTCCTCTCCTCTGAGTTCAGGAGCACCTACTTTTTGGCCCCTGCATCTTGTACCTATCTCTGTTGTAAGACTATTATTTAAAATTATTTACATGCTTACTAAACTATAAATTCCTTCAGCTCATGGGCTGAATTTTGAGTTCCCAGACCCCAGCATAGCGCCTACCATATTAATAGGCCAGTAAATCTATATATTTTTTAATGAATTGACTCAAGGGAGATTGTGTGTACATGTATTAATACTATCAGAAAAATTGGCTAATTGTGCTTCTAATTCTTCAAAATAGTGGTATTTTCTTTTAGTTTCTAGTCCAGCTTTTATGCCGAAAAATATGCTCTAACCTCCTAAGAGCTAGTAGATAATTGCTTTACTAGTCATTCATTGGGAACAGAAATTGGGGCTATAAGTTTAGCTGTGTAATTACTTGAAAGGAAGTCATCTTTTCTTAAAGAACATAAAGCTGCTATTAAAATTTACTAAGTTTATCCTTTCTAGAGGCCTGCATCATTTTCAACTTTTTGGAACAATGATTTTTTTAAAATCCTTATTGCATTTGTCCTGAGACCGATTTAGGGATTCTGAGGCTAAGGTTTTATCTCTTCTGTAGGAATTGGACAGTCCCTTTAGGTTATATGGGCTTACGATGAATCCGCTGCTTTATAACATCACCCAGGTTGTTATTCTCTCAGCTGTTTCCGGTGTTATCAGTGACTTGCTTGGATTCAATTTAAAGGTAAGAACCCACAAATATTTTTGTCTCTTAATGCTTTTGCATTTTTGTGAGAGTTCACCCTATTTCTCTTTTAAGATTTCATATACACAGTAATAGAATCATTTTAAGAAGCTTGTTTACATTTAGTAAAAATGTTTTCAGATTTGACTTTAGTGAATAATATAGTCAGAACTTGTAATAAGAGATAGAACTCCTAATTTGAAATATTCATTACATTCATTATAGTCATTATGTGTCGGACTCTTGAGTAGAATAAGTAGAAGTATTTACATTTTCTCATATTTTAATTAAATTAATTTTAATTAATTTATTAATTAATTTTAATTAAATTTTATTAATATTTTAATGATTTTTATGATAAGAAAGAAAAAGAAGAGCCCTTGGTTGGTCAAAAATTTATTATTTATCTTTATAGTGATACATAAATCTTCCAATACATTCACAGCTGTTAGTGAGGAATAGAGTGATTATACAAAATCAATAACATATTTATACTGCCATTTCCCATTGGAAGAAAACTTCTTTGCTTCAGGTGAGCTCTGGAAAAGGAAAAAGAAGTTAACCTATTTGAACCTGCACTTGTTTGTGAAGCCAACTTAAAGATAATATATGGTAGAGTTTAAGTTTCCTTAAAACTGCCTTTAATGAACATTGCCTCTCTTTTTTTTTCCTCCTCTAGCTATGGAAGATTAAATCATGACAATTCAAAGAGAGATGTAGCCTCTTTTCCAGACTCTGAGTGCTGACTAAGCTACCTGGAAGCAATCATGGACTCTGCTTCAGGAATCTCCACTGGGAAATTGAAGTGTTTACATCAGACTGTCTTGTGCAATCCTTATATTTATTTTACCTGTTCACTGTTGTTGTTTTTAACTTTTACTTTATTCTTTCTATTTTATTTTTAAGCATTGATGTTCTTATTTGTTGAAAGGGTGACAAAACTGATATCCAGATACTTGAGATCCTGGTCATTGTTCATAGATAACTGATAAATTGTGAACTAGAAGCCATTGCTAAGCGCCTGCTTCTCCATCAATGCCGTGAACTTGCCTTACTTGAGGAAAATGTCTCAAACTCTAAAATACTGCATTGGACTCAGCTAACAGCATATAGCATTTTTTTCTTAGATAAATCAAGATCCAGTCAAGATCTCTCTTGAACTCTTTCAGAGCAATGCCAGGATCTACACTGATTAAGCTGCAGTTTAAGCACCCTTCAGTATTAATGTATATGGTGTTACACAACAGGTCAACAAGTGCTCTTTGATGATAAAGTTCTTAATGGAGCAATAATTGTAAATGGTTACCATACTGTAAGATATTTTGATAAAAATTAATTAGTAATAATTGTATTTATTTGAAACACTGAGCTGTTTGCATAGCTCCAACTGTGCATGCTCAAAATGTGCACTTTTTAAAATTGTTACTTTGAATGCGTATCTTTCTCTGGGGTACGTTACAGTGTACTAGGGCATCATATGGTATCCTTCTGAGTGAGGAATTACTCATCTCACAAGTGAAGTGCCTATCGCTATTACTAAAGTACGTTATGTTTACTCAAGGTAAATAATTTTTCCCATGGTACACTATAGCGTATGCTATTCATACCACACTTAAGTAAGCAACTTCAGAAGAGGGTTAAGAACCAATTAAATATCTGTTTGTTAGTTTAAAAGTTTTCCAAATTTTCAGAAATGACAGCTTCAGCCTACCAATTCTATCCTCTAAACTTGATTTGGTGCACCCCCCCAGCTCCATTATATAAGGGCTATTTTAGATGCTTTTAATGTGGAAAGTTAACTTCTCTCCCTTCCATAACTTGCCAAGTGTTCAATGAGAACTTCTCATTTTGGCATGTTAGATAAATAGGGCAGATGTGATAGTATCTTTCATTGGGCCTTGATTTTTAGGTTGTTATATTTATACAATCAGTAGTTGTAGGAATTACATGAAACATAAAATGTTTTTGTGATTTTTTTTTTAAGCCAAGCATCTGGATTCTAAAACAAAGAGTTGATTTAAAACAATCTAGAATTTTCTTGGTGCAAAGTCATGTTGAGTCTCCTCGTGTTGTTCACATATTTGAAGGAATTTAAAATAACTCGTTGTAAATAATTTATTTGATTGGTGCCGTTATAATTTCCAAATCATAATCTTAAAATCAGGAATGTGTAGAGACAGAGCCATGTCATACAACTTCACTCTCACTGCTCCTTTCGGCCAGCCTCAATTCAGTGTATGGCATATTTTCTGTGTGTAGGAAACAGCAGACAGCATTTTGTTTTACTTGCCTGTGTTCTAATATGTTTAATAATGACCAAAGTGCATTCTGAGTATTTTCAAGGAATGTGTTACTGGAGCTTTAAGAACATACTTAGTTTCTCATATGAAAAATTAGGCCTTGTCTGATGTGTTTCTTTCTCTATTGTCTAATGTTGAAGTTAGTTGTTTTTAGGAACTATATTTTATAAACTTTTTCAAAATAAGGTACATACCTATACAGAACTTGACATTTTGCACAGAGTATATCAAATATATTTTGAGAAAAAAAAGTACAGCATGAGTTCTGTTAGAATAAAAAGATAAAATTATTGTATCTTACAAAAAAACCCTTATTTCAGAATGAAAGTATTTTTGAGAAAAGTAGCTAAGTATACTGATTTAGGGAAATGCTTGCTTTAGGTTAAAGTTGAATTTAACATAGAGTTGGGAGTTGATTTATTAAGTACATTTATCTCTCAACAGCTTATGCCACTAATGTGGACAACAATGGAATACTAAAAGGAAAAAGTTGTCATTTTAAGCAGTTTCGTGATGTTAACAGAACCATTTCCAAGTAGAAACTTGACATTGCTGCCTTTACGACGAGTACCATGAATGTATAAGCCCATCACACTGTAGGGAAGGCAGCTCGGAGGTAGAATTGTGGCAGATATTGTGTTTTAACTGGTGTTCTTTGCCACATGTGTTGTTTCTGGAAGTTTGAATAGGAAGTTTAAAATAAAATGTTCTATGACTGACTGCTGTGTGTGCTTTGTTTTAAGTTATATTTCTGTGATAATTTTGTGCTTACTCTAGCAATTTTTTAAAAAATTTTTTTCAACACTTCAGATTTTATTTTGATTCTCATGACAGAATAGTTTCATCACCAGAATTCTTTTACATTGTTAACATTGGCTCATTTCTATTTGAAAACATTGTCTGTGGCCTGGGGCATTAAAACTCAAAATCAGGATAGTGATATTATTAAGCAAACACCTTTGCCACATGAATTCAGCATGAGAAGCATGGCCAGCAGGAGAACGGTAGGCATCCTAATGTTTAGATCTGACTGATGCAGGACTTAAATTAACTTGTGTATGTTCACACTTACTTTAAGCTTAGAATTGGTGTTTTTAATGAATCTCCCCTTAGATTTTTAAAAGAACAATATGACTAGCACCTTTTTCTTTTACCATATTACTTAAATTCCCAACCTTTTTTCTGCCATCTTATATAAAAGACACCATAAATACCTAACAGTAGTACTGTCCTCTGCATCCCCATACACACACAGTAGTTACTTCTTGAGGAGTCTAGGTGATTACCAGGAAAAAAAAAAGCAAAACAAAACAAAGCAGTGTTTTTCCTGCTTTCACACACTCATTGAGAGTGTTTCTAACTGAATACTTAGAGAAAGCATTGTTGGATTCCACAGGTTGAGGGCTCAGAAACACAAGACTACCCTCACTTCAAAGGCTGACCACGCTCCAAGTTAAAATGTATCTACTTTTAAAGTTAGTATACATGATAATTGGTTTCATGATAGCATTTTCATAATAATGTATCTTTATACTTTGTTCTGATTCGTTCCACATCCCTGCTGCCCTCCTCTGACACAAGCACTGTCTTTAGGATTGATGAGAACATAGGCAAACCACCTAGTGTAGATGCTTGTGCAGAAAGATTGCCTCTCTTCCCCTTCCCAAGAAGACAGCTACTTCAAGCTAAAACACTTAGGTTAAGATAAAGTGTCCTCCTTTATAATCTTTATAATCTTTAATAAAGGGGTTTACTGGAAGGAGCAAGGACAAGTGAAGGTAATGTATGAAAAAGTATCAATAAAGTATGCAAAGTCATGCTTCCCATCAATTATCATAGATTAAGAGTCTCTTACAAGATGACGACATTTAATTCCTTTTTCTCCTAAAGAGATACTAAAATGGGAGAAAGAAATTAAAGAAATTTCCTCATGGTGGAAGTTGAAATCATGGTCAGGAGAATAGACCAGACTCTGAAAGAAAAACATTGCATCCCATCACTCCCCTTGCCCCCTCCCAAATTCCCCCTCCTCTGAATCCCTTCTTTCCAACTAGTCTCTCTTCTATTTTAATATCATCATGTTTTCCCTTCTATTATTCAGGTCTTGTGTGGGATGTTAGCCACTGTGAGGCCATGAATATCAAGGTCACTTTGTGTCCGGAAGACAGAATTGTAAGCACTTCTCCACTTTCATTGGCTCTTACATTCTGCCACCTTTTTCTCAATGGTCCCTGAGCCTTGGAGGGAGTGATAGAGATGTCTCATTTAGTGCCAATCATGTACTCTGATTTCAAAATGTGTGTGTGTGTGTGTGTGTGTGTTTGTGTGTGTGTGTTATAGAGCATAAAAATAGAAAGGGGGACTGTACGGGGAAAGCAAGGCCTAAGGAAATAGGGAGATGAGGAACAAGAGACTAATAAAATAAAATGTGACCCGAAAGCAGAAAGGAGGTTATTTAGGGGAAAAAAAGGGATTGAAAAAAGAACAAAGTTTAATGAGATATATATGAAAATGTCACAATGAAACCTACTTCCTTACTAATTTTAAAAATATTTTTATTTATTTGCAAGCATAGAGAGATGAGAGCGATAATGGGAGTGTCAGGACCTCCAGCCACTGCAAATGAACTCCAGGTGCATGTGCCATCTTGGGCATCTAGTTTTCTGTGGGTACTAGGGAATTGAACATGGGTTGTTAGGCTTTGCAGGCAAGCACCTTAACCGCTGAACCATTTCTCCAGCCCCACTAATCAGTTTTTAAGTTTTCTCATTATTTTGTAACCCTGTATATTATGTCCACATTCTTAAGAGCATATTCCATTCATATAATTTCATTATTAGATCTGCCTCTCGTGTGGCTGTTCATCCGCCCCCTCCTAGCCCTCAGCTTCAGGTAGTCTGCTAAGTCTTAATTCCCACGGACTTGCCTTCCCACTCGTCAGGCTCATCAGGGTTGGCTGGAACCCCTGGGTCTTATATTTGACTTGCTGTTTCTTCCAGTCATTCTCAACCATTTATATGTTCCCTACAAAGTCTCTTCTAGACCTTTATCATCATCAAGTTCCTACTCTGTCAGCCTTGATCTAGTGACATTTCTCCTAAGCCTTCCTGAAAAGGAATTCAAAGTAATGCTGTCATACTCCAGCTTCACCTCTAGAAGCATTGCTCTTTGGGTTCAGATCTGTGCCAGTGTTCTGCCTCTTTGCATCTAGATAATGCCACCTCAGTTTACCCCGATGTCATCTTGAATCTTCTCTTTCCTGTGTCTGAATCATTTAGGTGTCAAATGAGTCCAGAGTATGAGCTCATCAAGGATTTATAGGTTGGGTTGGGGTCGTTGTGTACCAGGTGGTGCCGTGAGAGCTTGCTGCACTCAGCTCTTCCCTTCTGCAGGGTTACCGAGCTGGACAGCCTTTGTCGCTTTGCTCTCTCAACATAGCTGGATGGGTTAGTGACTGCTGGCCCTAAAGCAGCCAGTCTTTTTATGGGCTGCCATGTGGATGATGGGACTTGCCAGTACCAGGGTTTTGCCCAGAGATGCACCCTGTCCTTCGTGGAGATGTGTGGGCAAGGCAGATGCTCCTGCTACAGAGGTGAGTTTAGGACACAACAGACAGAAACACTGAAAAAGCAGGTATCCCAGAGAAGCTATGAATTAAGTGAAATCACAAGAGAAAGAAGAATGTAGTGAGAGCAGAGAACAGAAACTGTTCCAAGCTGGCAAAGACAGAGAAAGTGAGTGAAAGTGTGGCAGACTGCAGCTGCATCTTGGGAGCTGCTCTTGGACTGCGGTAGCCTGAAGGCAGGTGTCTCCCATTTAAGATCCCAATCAGCATCCCTTACACCTGGAGAAAGCACAAACAACCTGAATGGCATTGTTCAAAAGGCTGTTCAACCTAAGTCCTAGCCCCTTGCATTGTTTCCTCTCTGTATCTTTTTCCTTCTGTTTACATGTAGCACTTGCTGTCCGTTCTGTCTACCCATAACATTTTCATGCCAAAAAATTTACCAGTCTAAGTGCTGAGCGTTTGCTGATTCAGTCTTCTCCAGGGTTATTCAAGTCTGTGTATCCAACAAAGGATCTGAAATGTAACTTACTGGCTTATTTTTCTAATGTCTTTGAAGTTACATCCAACCTTTATCATTAAAGTTCATAGTTGACTTTCTACACTTACGTATTAATCTCCTTGGCAGATTTTTAAAGGGTTTTGGAGTTATGTTTTCTTTTTTAAATTTTTATTGACAACTTCCATAAATATAGACGATATACTGTGATCATAATCCCCTCCCATCACTCCCCTTGCCCCCTCCCAAATTCCCCCTCCTCTGAATCCCTTCTTTCCAACTAGTCTCTCTTCTATTTTAATATCATCATGTTTTCCCTTCTATTATTCAGGTCTTGTGTGTGGGGTGTTAGCCACTGTGAGGCCATGAATATCAAGGTCACTTTGTGTCCGGAAGACAGAATTGTAAGCACTTCTCCACTTTCTTTGGCTCTTAGATTCTTATACCTTTTTCTCAATGGTCCCTGAGCCTTGGAGGGAGTGATAGAGATGTCTCACTTAGTGCCAAACACTCCACTGTCACTTCTCAGCACTTTCCATTTTTGAGTCACTCCAGTGGTCACCAACATCCGAAAAGAAAAGCTTCTTTAACCACAGTGAGAGTATCATTAATATACGGGTATAAACATATGTGCTTGGATGTCGGTTTAGTCAGCGTAATATATCCATGTAGCCACATCCCCACTCCCCACGCATATGACCTCATCAGCCATAGGCATTTGACTAGTTTCTCAGAGCCAGGTATGAACTATGGAGTGGGCCACAGATCCAACCAGAGAGCAGTTGGTTTCCCCTAATGGAGTTGTAGTTTCTGTCTTAGTCAAATCCCCCTATGAGTTGTTATATATGAGAAATTCTAATTTGCCCAACTTTGGCACAAGGTGATGTGCTTTAAGAGAACCTTGACATATTGCCAAAGGCTGGGACCAGTTTGCCTCCCTTGGGCAAGATACCCAGTGTTTGCAAGTGCATTTATTTTGTTTTGCCTGGAAATTTGAACTTTAAGCTGACAACTCTTCTGTTTTTTCTTTGTAGTACCCAATCTCTTGCTGGGTCACTATAGTGGGGCCAAAATATTATAACCCGAATTCTCTTGTTTGAGGATTGATGTTAGGATAAGAAACTAGCCTAGGAAATAGGGAAGAGAGACCAAGCACTTTAAAATTTCTAATTTTATAGTCTTTCATCCATCCTATGGATAGTTTTCCAATATTATACATTAGGCACTGAGCTAGGTGCTGGATTATAAAAATTAAAATATAGTCTCTCTTTTCATTTGACTCCAAAGACAAGCCTTGCAAGAAACTATGGTTTATGGAGGATACCTACCATCATGGAGTTGCCCATGTAAGCATCATGTGCAAGCAGCTTAGTATGGCTGCGGGAATGACAGGCATAGAAAGGCAAGGGTGGAGGATAATACTGGGAGATGACTTTGTAGAGCCAAAAGGTTTGAATTTCATTTTCAGAGATGTGACCTGGAATGTCTTAGTTGCTTGGTGAGGGGAACACTGAGCCATGACACTTTGACTAGGATACTTAGGAAGCAGCTCCAAACTCAGATTTTGTTCTTAATTTAAAATCTTAACACATATGTTGTCTTAGATAAATGTCTGTGAGGGGCTGATGTGTTAAAGGCTTGGTGGCCAACCTGTGGTAGCTATTGCAAAGTGGTATACCCTTTAGAAGGTGAGGCATCATAGGAGAAAATTAAGTGACTGGGTGTGAGCCCTTAAAAGGACTCCTGAAATTCCAGCCCCCTCTGGTCTCTTTGCCTTCTAGATTCCTTGAGATAAGCAGTCCCCCCCATACTAGTGAGATACTCTGTTTTGCCAGGCAGTGGAACCAACTTGATTGATTGAATAAAACTTCCAAAGCTGCGAGCAGAATATTCCTTTCCTCCTTATAAGTTGCTCATCACGTGTGTTTTGTCAAGGTGATGGAAAGCCGACTAATGCAGCATGGTGAGGGTTCTACTTGTTACGCTACAGGTTTTATACAGTTTGAAGGAACTGACATGATGGCAGAAACATACCCAATGGTATTTGTAACTAAATTGACCTCCCTTTCTCCACATTTTGAAGTTGGGAGTAATTTATAACCATTACAAAGTGACATAATTTTTAAAACGATAGAATAACCCCAACCACCCTACACTATGCTAAAGGTTGATCCAAGCAGAGCTGAGATTATTTCATGGCATGTGTATGACCTTGGACAAGTAACTAGACCTTGCCAGTTCTGATCTGTAAAACGGGATTGAGAACAGCTAATGGTGGAGCCTCATGTGGATCTTGGGGTGAAGTTAGAGAATGTGCAAAGTGGCTCCGAAATACCCTTGAGAAACTAAGTTTCCATCTAGTTGTCCTAACTCGGGCTACAGCTGACCATAGGCACCAACTTAGGAGTGTTCCTCTGACACTCCCTTCTGCCCAACATAGATATAGATAGATCTAGAACCCCAGGGGACTCAGCTAGCGCTGGGCCCTACACTGTCCCCTGTGTGGCTGGTTCCTAGACCTTTGGGGAACATGTTCCAGCCAGCTCAGCACTGCTCCCACAGAAGCCCTCCTTGGTGACCTCGCTCAACCTCAGTTTCCACACCTCTGCTTCCAAAAGACACAGATGTTGGTGCCTCCTTTGCCCTCCCAGCATACCCTTGGACACAACTGGAACTCAAGTTTTAGGAAGCACTCCTCTGTCTGCAACTCCATCTCCTCGGTCCCTACTCACTGTTCTCAATGCACCAGGCTCCCACGCTTGGCTGTGGTGCTGTCTGCTGGGACTTGCTGACCTCTCTTTCCAGCCTGGACCTCCAAAGCAGCATGACTCTTGGAGGAAAGAAATCCATGGGAATAGGATAGCGAGGCTCTATGAGACGGGGAAAGAGACATCACTCATTCTGTTGAGTCTATCCCAAATGACCCTACCATTGGGTCAGTAACTACTATGTAATAGAACACCTATCCATATTTTTATTGGTTTCATTTTGGGCACTAGGCAGGAGTCCAGAGTGATCTCAGGAAATTGAAGGAATTATCCAACTAGAAAATGAATTGGAGAAACCAGAGCTTCCTGAGAAAAAGAAAGAAAGAAAGAAGACGGTGAGTGGACTTCCAGAACTCTGGGGAATGACCTGAGGGTAGTGGGTCAGTGAAGTGGGGACTGGCAGGACACTGGTTTGAGGTAAAAGAAAAACTTTAAAAATGGAATATGTGGAAAGAGAATCCAGATATTTCTGGAGGGCTCAACCTGAACATGGGGGACTTGGCTCCAAGTGTGGAATGAACATGGCTGCAGAGGGTGAGAACCTAGAAGATCTGCACTGGACATTCAGTCCCAGGTGCCTTAAAAAGAGGGTGGAAGGAAAAAGGACAGTCATGTGGCAGCTCTGCTGGCAGAGGGAGACAGAGACCGAAGGAAAGGAGCCCCGACTGAAATACACAATTAACCTGGACAGTTCAATCACACAGGCATCTTGGGATCCACTTAAAGTATCAGGAAATTAAAGGAATTATCCAACTAGAAAATGAATTGGGAAAACCAGAGCTGCCTGAGAAAGAAAGAAAGAAAGAAAGAAAGAAAGAAAGAAAGAAAGAAAGAAAGAAAGAAAGAAAGAAAGAAAGAAAGAAAGAAAGAAAGAAAGAAAGAAAGAAAGAAGAAAGAAAGAAAGAAAGAAAGAAAGAAAGAAAGAAAGAAAGAAAGAAAGAAAGAAAGAAAGAAGAAAAGAAAAGAAAAGAAAGAAAGAGGAAGACGGTGGATGATAACCACGTACTGACTGCTAGAATCTTTGGCAAATTCTTTGGGAACATTCTCAGAGCATTTGGCCAGTGCAATAGCAAGAAGCCATTTGCTAAAGACCTCTGCTGTCCAGACAGCTCTGCAGGCAAAGGGCCTCCCTACAGGGCTCACTGTGGGAACCCAGGGCAAGTGTGAATCAAAGCTGTGAGACATGAGAGTCAGAGCCCCAGTGTTCCAGCATGGTGGTAACCTCTGACTTTAGGGACACTAGGAGAAGTCGGTGGCAAGAGCCTAGAGATGCCAGGGTCTAAGCTATGCCAGCAGAACATTTGCTGGCAGCCCTATCCAGTACCTGGAAACTGAAAAATACCTAGAGAATAACACCCACTCTCCTGCCCATGAACCACATCCTTTGCTTGTGGGGCAAACGATCAACACAGGGAATGAAGTACCACAAGGGCCTGCTCTCATTGGAGGATGCCAACCCAAAAGCCAGAGAAAGAAACGCCAGGCCGCATAGAGACAGGCTCTGCACCTGTGCCTGGCTCTTTCCTTCCCCTTTACACTTCCCCTCCTGCAAACCTTGGTGACCAGCTTTGTCCTGTGTTCCCTTGTATCGTTACTGCTTTTGTTGCTGCTGTTTTTATGGAGACAGGTGCTTCCATAGGCCACAGGTTGCATTGGTGCTGGAGCGTCTTCTTGCATTAGCTCCAGCACCAATGGGATTGGTGCAAATTGGGATTCTTAGAGGTTGTCTGATTGCATTTCTTTACCCCTTTTTCTTTTCACTTGTCCTTTAGCTGGTGTTGCCTTATCTCCTCCCTTCTTCTTCACCTCTGTTTACTTTCCTCTCATGTTTTTTCCATTGCTCTAATGCTAGTTGCTGTTTTTACTCTGATAATTTTCTTTCCATTCTACCCTTCATAACTAATATATTAGTATAGACACCATACTGTCCTTATTCCTTTAGTCTCCAAAAGTTACTGGAGTTGAAGGGGCAATTGTTTTTAAACGGTGACTTCTGTATTTTCATTGTAGGTACATCCATTGCTTGTGGTTGTGCCTGCAATTATTAGCATTCTATTTTTGAAAAGTCAAGGTGACATGACATCTCCAAAATTTACCAATTTCATAGTAATTGTTGCAGTTACTTTCTCACGCTGGGATGGAAACCCAACCCAAAGCAGCTAATGGGAGAGAAATTGTTTATTTTGACTCAGAGTCTCATGGGGAAGCTCCGTGATGGCAGGGAAAAGAATATTGTGAGCAGAGGCTGAACCATACCTCTGCCACAGCAGGTGCCAAACGGCAAGAGAATGAGCTGCTCACTGGCAAGGGGCGCTAGCTATCACACACTTAAGCCTGTTCCTAACAACACTCCTCCAGCAAGGCTCCAATTCCCAAATTGCTAACAGCTGGGGACCAAGCATTCATAACCCATGAGTATGGAGGAAAATTAATTCAAACCACCACAATCTACCCCAGGCCCACATAAACTGATAACCATCCATGATGTAAAATTCAGTGCATTCAGTCTGACTTTAAAAGTTTTTAATCAATTCAAATGCTGTTCAAATATCCCAACTGATAACCATCCATGATGTAAAATTCAGTGCATTCAGTCTGACTTTAAAAGTTTTCAATCAATTCAAATGCTGTTCAAATATCCCCCTAGTCCAAGGTATCCTAACTGTGAACTGTAAAACCAAAATAACACAATGGCACAGAATAAACATTTTGGCTTACAGTTTTGAGGGAAGCTTCATCAAGACAGTTGAAAAGCATGACAGACCTGAGCCTAGATCACAACTCCACATCAGGTTGAAGTTGTTTGAGTGAGCTAGCTCGGAACACCCACCGGGGCTGGAAGGTCCATCCCAGTGACAACTCCTCCAACAAGGCTCCACAGCTTTCCCAAATTGCCACCAGCTGGGGACCAAGTATTGAAAACACACGAGCTTATGGGCAATATTTTATTTAAACCACCACAATGAGATCACAGAGAAAAAAACAAAAGAAATAGAACTTTGCTAGAATTCTACTTAGTAGTAAGAAAAAAATGAAATAATGGAATTTGTAGGAAAAATAGACAGACTTGGAACAAATCATGCTAAGTAAACCTACATAAGCACAGAAAGACAAACACCACATGTTCTCCCTTATATGTGGTTCCTAACCTGGAGCAGCTTGAGGTGCAGACATACCTGACAGGCAACTAGAAGGACAGAGGGTTTGGGGGAAGGTGAATTGGAGGGTTGGGGGAAATATACACAAAACTAAATCCAAATGAATTAGTACCATAGAAACCTTTCTCCTGAATGGCAGACTAAAAGATATAACCCTCAATAGATGTATCAGAAGGTTGTCTGGTCAGAAGGGCCCTGGAGAAGGTGGGGTAAAGCCTAATCCTAAAACAACTGGTTTTAGTTTGTAACTCCCAGTGCCAGAAATCAGTTACAGCCCACATTGAGCTGTTGGTCAGAGAGACCTACAAGGTCCCCAAACAAGACAGGCTTCCGTCAAAGCACTTGATTACTCACTTGAGGTTAAAGATAAGACCCTATTACTGAAGACACCACAGCTGCCAACACTGAACATTGAGAAATCATGCTGGAATCTGGAAGGAAGCCAGTTCTCTGATGGCTAGCTTGGATAGTGCCAGAAAGTGCTCTATGACCCGCTGGGGGGAAATGGTCACCAGTGTTGTAAGAACTGGACACTGCTATGCAAAATCAACCAGCTGGGTAGGATGTACACACTTGTGCAATTATGCCATTTGCAGGAAAATAGATGAAACATAGGTCATCAGATTAAGCAAAATAAATCAAACTCAGACAAATACTGCTTATTTTCTCCCAGATGAAGATCCTTGAATTTATTTGTAACATAACACATATATGAAAGTAGAAATGAGACGAGGAGAGGAACAGTAACTAGTGGGAAGGCAGTCTATGAAGTGAATATAATAAAAGTACACAATACTCTTGAAATCGCAATGTAAATGTAATTCTTGCTTTAGTTCATGACTAAAGCCACTTTAAAAATATCTTATTCATTTATTTATTTGAGAGAGTGAGGGAGAGACAGAGAGAGAAAGAGGCAGAGAATGGACACACCAGGGCCTCCAGCCACTGCAGATGAACTCCAGACACATGTGCCACCTTCTGTATCTGGCTTTATATGGGTACTGAGGAATTGAACTCTGGTCTTTCTGCTTTGCAGGCAAATGCCTTAACTGCTAAGCCATCTCTCCAGCCCAAAGCCACTTTTTTTTCTTTATTATCCATAAATTAGATACATTGAGTGAGCAAATAATGTGTTGGTATCCCCAGTTCCCTGATTTCCCTCTTCCCTGTCCCCAGTCAGCTAGATATCCTCCTTCGTGGGCAGTCTGGATCAGACCATGGGGTAGGAGGTTATGAATAACCTAGGAGTCAACCCGGTTCCACCCCCTCTTTTTATGTTGTTACTGAGGGGGGCCATGTCTCTGGGAATTCTCCCCCACCATGGCTCTTATAATCTTTTCGCCCCCTCTTCCGCTCAGTTCCCTGAGTCATGGTGGGTGAGTATTAAAGCTGCTTTATTGTTGAGGTCTTAGGTGCCTCTGCACTTCTGCTTTAGGTTGTGTTGAAGATCTTTGGTGTCTGTCTCACTGGCTTGTCCTGGGTTGACTGATTGGCTGTGGTTACAGGTCTCTTGCTTATCCCACCACTCTCTGTGGGGTTCCATGTGGATCCTCCACGGTAGGTCTGGGGTGGCTCATCTCTTGCCAGGATGTCAGCTATCGGCCTCTGGCTCATTGGTAGGGTTGGAAAGACCACAGCTCTCTCGGAGCCTTCTGAAAAATACAAGCAGAATCTCTATCGGAGAGTGAGATCAGTATAGGTTAACTGAGATACACATTTCTGAATTGGCTAGATTCTATTGTTATAGCCTCTTTGTAAAACTCTCTTTGGGGGGCCCAAGATTTTGGTTCCCGGTGCATTTCACCCTGAAATCCCAGTTCCAGTCAAGGACTCCCCCTCACTGAGTGGATTACTTGGCCAAATTAAAAGCTGTTGATTTGCCTCCCCCAAGCTTTGGCTCCTCCATTGCACAAGTGCTTGTTTCTTGGTTTACTGTTCTTTCCCCGTAGGAAGTGTGTTCAGCCTACTCATGGAGGCAGACTGCGTTTCATGCCAGTGGTCTCTGTTTACTCCAGCTGTCTTTGACCAGCTTCCCCTGGCAGCTTATGTAGTGCCTTCCAGCACTGCACTGACTACCATCTGGGGGATGGTTTCTGTTCTGGACCGCACAAGGTCTCTCAATGCTGATAGATGGCTTTCTGTGGTTTCTTCAGCAACAGAATCCTACCTCAGGCCTGGGGTGGGCATTCAAGAGCTTTGACAGAATCCTGTCTTGTTTTGGGGACCTCATGGGTCACTTTGGTTAACAACTCAGTGAGGGAAGGAGCCTGTGACTGGGACCAGGAGTTGCCAGACTGATTGAAGTGACACGACTGGTCAGCCAGGCAAGATATGTCACTGAGGCAAAAGTGGCATGACTGTTAAGGCAGCCACCAACTGCTGTCTGATTTGATTTGAGACGCACTCCACAGGAAGGAATTCATGCTGGGTGCTTAAAACCTGGTCAAATCCCCATGGCTGGCAAGGATCACAGGACCTAGGAAGGAAAAGACTACTATAAGTTTAGCTGAATTGATATGTTCTACCAATCAACTTGCCCATTAATTACTGCTGCTCTCCTATTTGGTCAGAGAAGCTTCTTTTTGCCCTAGGCAGTCACTGATGTGGAGACTCAATCCTTGTCATGTACAGAGAGTGAGTACTGAGTGCTCTGCTCTAAATGAGCATCTATATCCTGTCCTCCAAGGCTCAGGGAATGTTGTAGAAGAAGGCGTGGAAAGAACATAAGAGATGGGCGATGGAGAGGAGTGCTTTAGGATGTTGTCTATGGGATCTGAAGTGGCCTTTACACTCATGGGCTCACAGCAACTCGTGACCTGAACAACCTGAACAAGACCTGTATAATATTGGGCTCATCAACATTCTGTCATGGATGGCAGAAGAGGGGGAGGAGGAGGAGAAGAAGAAAAAGACATCAAAGTAAAAGAGCCACCAACTGGAAAGAAGTAAGATGGAGGAGGGCAACA
This sequence comes from Zapus hudsonius, assembly GCA_004024765.1. Classification (NCBI taxonomy): domain Eukaryota; kingdom Metazoa; phylum Chordata; class Mammalia; order Rodentia; family Dipodidae; genus Zapus; species Zapus hudsonius. Next base: position 31,710 of record PVHP010002981.1, on the reverse strand, counting down.
AGGATGTCAAGAGAAGATTGTAATCAAAATATGTTATATACATACACAAAAATTGTCAAAAATGTTTTTTTTAATCTAAATTGTTAAATGATGAGAAATAAGGTGTTAGGAAACATCCTTTGGCTGAATCAATTTAGCAACTTTCAAAACGAAAAGCTTCAAAGGAGGGGTAGTTGGAGGGGATCATATAGTCAGGGTACATTGTATATGTACCTTGGCTTTCTAACAGACCTCCTGAGTAGCTAGGAGCAGCCATTCGTGCTGGCTAACAAACCTGAGCAGAGTGAGAATGACTTGATTATGCTGCTTCAGCTCTAATTCTCCAGGATTGTATTCTTTCCAGTTTCCTTCTTTACTTCAGATGAACAGTTGAATTAAGTTTTTCTTCTCAGAAAGCAGACTGGGATGTAATTTCCTAGTGTAAATACTTCATGTAAGGTGTCTAATTTCCAAAGAAAAGTGGAAAGGTTCTTGTGGAGGAACATAACTACACGGTTCTTATTGGAGCCAGCTTTAATCAGCTGTCCTAATTAGAGAGACCATAGTTTTTGTAGGACAGGTAATTCAGAGCAGACACTTTTGTCCCTTACTGTGACCTGTCACTTAAACAAATTAGGCTTTCCCCCCACTGATCCCAGGGATCCGTGCCTTGGTGTCCAAGGGTGACCCTCTTCAGTTTCAGGTTCCCCTAATTCCTTGAAGTCAGTCTGTCTTCATGCAACCATTTTACCATGTGACCATGGAGCTCATCAGATTGCATCTCATTAGTGGGTTCTTATTTTAAGACTCTGAGCACAGAAGCTGCCTCTTTCTTGATCTTCCATCCATATTTAAAATGCAGCTCTGTGGCCATTACCTCCTTATTCTCTCACGCCATTCTAATACTGAACCTAATGTGATCATATGGGACCCTCGGTTGGTTCCCCTTTCATACGTCCTTCTTTTCTGCAGTTCCTAGCAGGTGTGACTGAGAGCAACCTTCCCAGATAGTGATTTAAAAAACCTGCACCTGGTTCTTCACATATTGTTTAGTTTGACCTATTTCCAATTTACCTTTTCTGTCCTCTTTAAATATCTTGTCAAACTATAGGTAAGGAAGGGTTGGGGAGATAACTCAGTGATTAAAGGTACTTGCTTGCAAAGCCTCTAGCCAAAGTTTAATTCCCCAGTACCCACATGAAGCCAGATGTACAAAGTGGCACATACATCTGGAGTTTGTTTGCAATGGCAAAGGCCCTGGTACACCCATACTCAGACTCTCTGCCTCTTAAATTAATTAAAATATCTTAATAAATTAAGCAAAAATTCTTGGGGGGAAAAAAACCTCTCAATAGGCCTATAATTTGAAGCAGTTTACCTTGTGGTGTAGAACATTTATGTTGCTAGGTTTTAGGGTTCTCTTCAAGACACAGCCATGTCTAAGTGTTCCAAAGCATGCAGTGTAATCTTTGAATGAACAAGCTCACTAAGGGAGAGTGACAGGGACAATAACAGAGGGAAAACAAGATGCTCAAGATAAGAGATAATGGACAGTAGATCTGCAGGTGATGAAGTCCTGCTTTGTATGTCTGCAAGTATTTATTTTACCTTTATATATTTATTTTTGTTTTTTTGTGAAGTAGGTTCTCACTCTAGTCCAGGCTGACCTGGAACACACAGTGATCCTACTACCTCTGCTCTCCCCAGTGCTGGGATCAAAGATGTGCACCACCATGCCTGGCTATTTATATTTATTAATTTTGTGAGGCAGGGTGTTTACTCTGTAGCCCAGGCTGGCTTCAAACTCTTGAGGATCTTCCTACCTTAGCCTCCCCAGTGCTGGGATCAAAGTGGTGTACATCACCACGACCAGCTTGTCCTTAGGGTCTTCAATGGGTAGGCTTATAGTTCTCGTTGAATTTGGCTTTATAAAATATTGGTCGCTGTTTCTTTCAAATGTTTTTTTTTCCCCTCCTCATGCATGAATGCTACTCAAAGCTTCCCCTCGTCTCCCTAAGGCTCTGTTTACTTTCTCCCAGGTGTTTACCTCTGTGTTTCATTTTATATGGCTTCAAATGTGGTAAGTTCAAGTTTTCCAATGTTTTCTGTGTCTACCTTACTGTTAATGCTTGCTGAGTGCATCTCTACTCTCAGATATTATAGTTTTCCTCTTTAGGATTTCAAGTTAGTCTTCTTTATTAATTAATGCCTATTTAACTTGTTCAGTCTTTTATCTTGTTCCTTGGACAAGTGGAATTCAGTTCTAATAACTGCTTTTATGTTTTTCCTACTCATTTTTATTATCTGTATGGTTTTTGCTTCCATTTCAATTGATTTTTTTTCTCCTCATTTTAGGGCTCACTTTCCAGCCTTTTTGCATGCTTGGTAATTATTTACCTCCTTGGGTGCTGGATATTTTTGTATCCCATAAAATGTTCCTGAGCTTTGTTCTTCGAAGGGATCGTTACTTGGAAACAGTTTGGGGCTTGCTTTGTAAGCTTTATAAATCAAGCCCAGAGCAAAGCATATGGTGAACAAGTTTTTCCCAGTAACTGAGGCTTACTCCTCAGAGTACTCCACCTGTGGTTCCATGAATTAAGAGGTTTTCTGGCTAATGTAAATAAACTGATTTTCAACCCTGTGGGTCTTTTCAAGTAAGGTTTTCATTAACTGGGCTAGTCTCTTCACCTGGATTCCTTGCTCAGTTTCCACCCAGCACTTGAGGTGGGCTCTCTCGGCACTCAGCTCTCTGTCTCTGTAGCTCTCCCCCTTTCTGTCTGTCCAGTTTGCTTACTAACATGTCTGACTCGACTCTTGGATGAAGAGAGTCCATAGCTTTCCTGGCCCTGCTTTCTGGAAATTCTCTGGACAATAAACTTGAGCTTCAACTCTTCCTTTCCATCTTTCAGTCTTTCACTGTCTAATATTTTGAGAGCTTTGATGTATACATTTTGCCAGTTCCTTGGTTGTTTCAAGAAGGTTAATACAATTTCTGCTATTGCATCTTGTCTGGAAGCAGAAATGCCAGCCATCTTCTAGCAAACTGTATACTTAGGCAATTTACAAAGACTCAAAACAATTCCACTCAAACCAGTTCTTGAAAATATACTTTTCTTAAAAATATTTACGACAACATGTCACTGGTCTATTTTATCACTATTAATAAATCTTTAAATTTTTTCTCAGGTTAATTTTTGCATGTATATGCATGTATGGTATGTGCATGCATATATGTAGATGTGCTCATATATGGGTGGGCACACAGGGGGGATGTGGGGTGTGTGCATATAGGTGAAGTATTTATTCACTGCATGTGGATGCATGTGAAGACCAGAGCTCAGTGATACTTGTCTTCCTTAATTGTGCTCTACCTTATTCTTTTTATTAAAACTTGTTTATTGTTAATAATTAGAAACACTGTATGAACAAGTCTTGTGATGGCACCTGTTTCCCTCCTTCCTGCCCCCAACCCTGTTGAGGGCCCTCCTCATTGGAATTGCTGGAATGCTCCAGTTTGTGTGTGTGTGTGTGTGTGTGTGTGTGTGTGTGTGTGTGTGTGTTGTTATTGTTGTTGTTGTTACGGGAGGCAATGTCGCTGGATATTCTCCCCCACCATGGCTCTTACCATCTTTCCGCCCCCTCTTCTGCTCAGTTCTCTAATTCATGGTGGGTGTTGCAGTCAGCTTTCTAGTTGCTGCACAGAAAGAACCCAAACAAAATGGCTTGTGGAGGAATGGGTTTATTAGGCTTACGGACTCAAGGGGAGACTCCATCCTGGCAGGGAAAATGATGGCATGAGTAGAGGGCTGGACATCACCTCTGCCACAGCACTGCAAACAGCGGCAGGAAGGTGTGCCAAATACTGGCAAGGGGAAGCTGGTTTATAACCCCGTAAACCTGCCCCCAACAAAACAGCTCCAGCAAGGTTAGAAAATCTAAACTGCCATCAGCTGAGGATCGATTACCCAGAACACATTCATTTGTTTGTGGGGGACACCTGGATCAAACCATGACAGTGGGTTTTAAGTCTGCTTTACTGTTGAGATCATAAGAGTCTCTGGGTTTCTGCTTTGGACTATGTTGGGTATCCTCAGTGTCTGTTTCCATTACCCTTTCATAGGTTATCTGATTTGTTATGGAGGTAGCTCTCTTGCTCATCTCACCACTTCCTCAAAGGTTTCATTTGGGTCCTAGATGATGAGATAGGGGTGGTTCATCTCCTGCTTGGGTGTTAGCCATCATCTCAGGTCCTATTGGTGGAATTGGGTTGTCCACAGTTCTCACTGCCTTCTGAAAAATACAAACTGAATCTCCAAAGGAGATTAATGTCGTGGCTCTCAAGAGATAGAATAACAAGGAATCCTAATTTTCCATTGCCAAGTAGATATTTATGAGTCACAGTTGTAACTCCTTGCACTTGGGATCATTGAGATAACCCTAAAAATATAGTCTGTTTTTCCTTAATTAAAGAGAGAAAAAGAAAAGAAATCAAAGAGGACAACTGAAGGGTTGAAAGGAAGGATATGGGGAGTCTGGAAGCCATAATGCTATATGTGATGGTTTTGCTGTCAACTTGACCAGATTAGGAATGGAGTGAGAGACACGGGTCTGTGAGGGTGTTTCTAGGAAAGAGCCAGACAAAAGCTCACACTAGCAAGCACATGGACATCCAAGAGGATGGCATATCCATCCTTTTTCTCTCTTTTCCTCTCTCTTCACAAATAAACATAAAAAACAACCGACCAAACAGGCAACAACAAAATAGAAAAACCCCGACTCCTGCTGGTCATGGCCTTATTTAGCCCTATGCCTATTCTTTGAGGCTTAGTCATGGCTGGGGAGCACTAAGATTAGCCACAGTGTGTAATGTGCCAGTCCTTAGGTAGGGAGGGAGTAGAGGGGGAATTGGAATTTACAGTTCCATCAGAACCAGATGGAAAGAGACAGGAGTGGTTTAGTGTATACAGAGGTACCAGGTGGCATTAACCTGTGCCCCTGTGGTGTCATACTGTGAAGGAAACTCTGCCTATAACGTGTTTAAGATTTTGAAGATAAAGCCAAGAGGCTAGTATAGCATCGTTAGGAGTTTGCTCTGAGGTGTTTTTATATCAGGAATAGAATCAGCTGCATCTAGAACATTCTTGCCAGTATTCCCAATTCCTGCCAACACATTCATGCTTCTTTGCAAGTTTCAATATTTCTATGTGACTTTTTTTTTTGAGACAGGGTCTCATTCTAGACCAGGCTCAGCTGGAACTCACTTGTATCCAGGTTGGCTATGAACCCATGGTGATCCTTCCATCCTAGCCTCCAGAGTGCTGAGATTACAGGTGTGAGCCCCCACACCCAGCTCCTACTTGATTTCTCTGTTACCCTGATGTATAACAGAGCTGTAGAGTCAGAGTTGGCATTAAAAGATACCCATCAATAAAGCAGCAGAGAAGATTTCTGGATATAGAATCTTCATTGGATTTAATTTCTAATTGAGCAATAACACTGGTCTCCTTGGGAATATACCAGAACGTCAACATATAGGTGAAGGATTTCTTCACTGAGCCAGCAAGGCTTGGTATTCAGGGCAGGTCCTCCTCTTTTCAGAAGCAGGAACCTGTTCTAGAAAGTTCACTCCAGTAATCCATTTAAGTCTCCTTGTTCTTGCCTCTTCAGAGAGTATTGAATATAAATGTAGAGTAGGGAATGTGTTTACTGAGAAAATTAAGATCTATGTTGTCATTTCATTTATACTTTCAGAATATGTCACCTACATGTTATATTTAAATTTGTACTATCATAATGAAAAGGCATTATGCCAGGTGGCCATTAGTTTATAGAACATTTAAGCAAATAAATTTGCATCTAGAATTAGCCTATAAGGCCCTTCACCAAGTATAGATGCAGGTCAAGGTCATAGTTCAGTAAGAAAAGACTCAGGTGCTCAACTTTAAATGCCAGTAAATGGGTGGACTGCTGGAAAGAAACACAACAAATAGTTGGTAGAAGTTGACTCTGGAGACAAAAATAATGTGCGATTTTATTTTATTTTATTTTTTACTTTTCTCTACTGGTGCATTTTCTGCAATGAGCACATTCCATCATCACCATAAAAATCATTTTGAAGGAGAGCAACATAGAGACAGTGGTGTCACACACCTCAATCCTAGCACTTATGTGGCGGAGGCAGGAGGATCACAAGTTTGAGACTAGCCTGGTTGTCAGACAGTAGTCAGAATGATACACAATAATGCTTTAAATGTTTTACCTCAAGGTCTTGGCATACATCAAATTATATTAAGGCAAGGTATCTTACTTAATGAAAGTGGTGGATCCACAGAAAACGCCTTGTCTTGAACCCCATTCTGGTATTTTTGGCTGTCTTGACTCAGGAGGGAAGGCCTCAATGGGGTGATTGTGCATCCATCTCAGACCCCTTGGCTGTGCCAGGAGGCCCAAGGGGAGTCCTGTTTGCATAGGCATTGTGAGGCTCTGAAGAGAAGTCCTGAGAGATTTTGAGGTCTCTGGATTTCAGTGATGCAGAATAAGTGAAAATGAAGAGCTCATGAAAACAGGGCAGCTGGCAGAAGTCAGCGCCTCTAATCCAACCCATGGGAACTCCTCTTTCTCCCCCACAGTCTTCTAGAACAGTAGAAAGTAGAAGTCGGCCAAGAACTGTGCTCACCCACGCTGCCCCCAGGCCCCCAGCGGGGCATGCTTGGACCCTGGCTGAATTCTGCCTACTTGGCAGCACTGGCACCCGGGGAAGGCTGCTTTCCTGCCCCAAACTTCATTTCCTCATGTGTAAGAGTGGGGAGCTTATTAGAAAGTTGACAAGATATTAAAGTGCATGCGTGGAACGCTGACTGTAGAAATTGCTCAATAAATGATAATTATTGCGATCATATGCTAAATCATATTATATTGCCAAATGCCCCACGACAACACTTCTGTTAGTCATGGGAGAACATGAAGAAGTGTCCTCATGAGATTTTATGGTCTCAGGCCATTGATAGCTGTCATTTTGTTTTGTTCTGTTTTGGACACGGGGACTCACCACGTAACCCAGGGTGGCCTCAGCCACCAAAGTACTGGCAAGTACAGGTGTGTGCCACCAGGGCTGGCTGTGGCAGTGTGTGCAATGATGGAGTAGCTAATGACACACTGACACAGGACTCGTACACACGCTTCATCACTAAGTGCTGGTAAGAGGGCAGGCTGTCATCACTAGTGTCAAGGGTTCTTCTCTTTAAGGAGGAGGAGCTCTGGTGACCCTCCCAATCCTGCAGCTAATGCGAAGGCCTTATCTCCTTCTTATGTCCTTCTGTGACTAGGTGAGCTTAGACATTTGACTTTGCCTAAATAGGACCACCTTTGAGGAAGACAGGTCAGCAGATCTGTTTCTCACAGTATGTTTGAGAAGATGATGGCCCTGGAGCATCTTGGTATTACCAGAAGCTGAGGGTATGGTGGGCCTCCATGGAACAAAGCAAAGGCAAGTGCAGTCCTGATCTTTTTTTTTCTGATGCTTTTTATTGCATCATAAATATCATGAAAAAATAATATTGTGGTCCTGGGGATTGAACACAGGCTAGGCAAGTGCTTGACCACGGAGCCACACCTCCATCCTGTGCATATATTAAAATGAGGACCTCTCTCTCTGTCTGTATCTCTCTGCTTAAAAATGAATAAATAAAATATTTTTTTAAAAAAGGGCTGGAGAGATGGCTTAGCAGTTAAGGCACTTGCCTCCAGTGCCTAAGGCCCCAGGTTCAATTCCCCAGTACCCACATATGCCAGACCCACAAGGTGGTAGCCCTGGTGCCCTCTCTCTCTCTCTCTCTCTCTCTCTCTCTCTCTCTCTCTCTCTCTCTCTCTGTATCTCTCTGCTTGAAAATGAATAAATACAATATTTTAAAATGAGGAAATGGATGCAGCTCATTCCCTCCTCCTTCCCCATTATAAATCACCAAATGTCATATGAACAAGTAGTTTATAGTACAGTGCTTTATTGACTCTAAGATGCATCATTGTAAATCACAGTATTATTGTATGTACTCCTAACGAGGAAGAAAACAGAGCTGCTGACTGAGGTGTCCTATGTGAAACAGTGAACCTGGGTGTCCGTGGAAGTTGGCCCGTCCTTTCATGTTGGATGAGCTCACTCTAATGTCCTTACATTGCTCCCCTTCCATTGATATTTAAAGACCTTAGTGGCCGAGCTGGACAGTATACTCATGGTTAGGAAAGATGCTCACTTTAAACAACACAAATGCAGCCATTTGCAGCAGAATGCCATGATCTTTACAGCATTTTTAGCAGGAATGAAATGAAGCTAGTTTATGTTTCTTGGAGACATTTAATAAAACAAGGGATCAGTTCCTAGGAAGATCAAGTCAGCCCTCACCAGGCGATTGCGAGGTCTTAGTTTTCAAGGGTCTGTAAACGGGAGTGTCATTTTGGTCTACTCCTTCCTTTCTGAGTAATTGTTTCTAACAAATCCATGCGGTAACACCAGGTTTATTTTGTTTTATTTTACTTAGAACTAGTCACAGAAGGGCTCTGGATTTAAGCTCATACTAATCAGTTCACCCCAGGCGGTTGCTGCATATTCTTAGGAGTGTAACAGGCAGAGTTGTTTTAGCAAAAGGCATCATAGCAGAAGCTAAAACAAATTAAAAACAAACAAACAAAAAACTCAGTAAGGAAAATGGGAGATAGGAATTGTCAGGAGAGAGACTGGGTTTCTATTTTAAGATTTGAAAAGTCATTATGTTTCAGTCTGTCTGGGGTCTAGCCAGAGGTCCTTGCTGAGCAACAATTCTGGCCTGCGTCCATCTCTAGGAAGAGGTGGGACTGAGTAACTGTCATGGTGCCAAGGATAACTGGCTTCAGAGGGCACAAAACCTCTGTCTAAGCTCCTGGGCTCTGTAGAGGACTTGTGACAATGTTCGGGCTCTCCATGCTATTGGGTAAGATGGCATGGGGGGATACCTGGAATGGCCTTGTCAGGTCTGCTGCTGGGTGACAGACAGTCCACACTGCCTCAGTTGGACCCATCTGCCTCTGCTGCCTCCCTTGCCCTCTTCCCTGGCCATTTTCCATCCTCGTGCAATTAGATGACTGTGCCATTAGATGCTTCTTAGAAGCCAAGTTGTATCTATGTGTTATCTCTATGCCACAGAAGTGCGCAAAACTCCCTCCACTGCAGTAACTATACCAAACTTGATAGGAAGTGTCCCAGAAGTTGAGATGGGTGGGAGTACCACAACAGGTGGGGGCAGAGATGACTTAGGTGGGTGTTGGTCCTTGCTTTCCACTTTGTTTGGAGACAGGGCCTTTCCTTGTTTTCCGCCTTGTTGGCCAGGCCAGCTGGCCCACTGACTTTCACAGGTGATTCCTCTGTCTCCACCTGTCTTCTAGTCCGAGGCATGCTGGGATCGCAGGTGCTCATGCTTTACGGAGTCTAGGAATCAGAATTCAGCTACTCACACTAGCCATCTCCCCAGCACCCATTTTCCTTTCTTTTGTCCAGTCAGTTGGTTATTCACCTGTTATGAATTTCCCTTCTTAGTGCTTGAAACCCAGGGAAATGTTCACACGGTGACAGTTGCTAACCCTCCGGTTCACAGTCAGATCTCTTACCAGGTGTTCCATGCTAGATGCTGGTAGATATCGTTCCTATTGACTGACTCAAAGCCAGCCTCTGCTTTCTTTGGGGAATAATGATGGAGATCCAGTGAGCAGCAATCTGCCTTGGTGTCTCAGGAGCCAGTTGGGAACATGGGATGCTATTTGGAAAAGAAAGTGAATCTGGGAGATTGTGGTGGTGTTCACCGAGAAAATTTCGTGGGGTTGAGTCAGAGCCACACAGTGGAGATGCTGAGAGAGAGAACAGAGTTTTGTTTTGAGGTAGGGAAGCCCTGGTTTCTTTTCCTCTGACCTCCTGTGGACTTTGCTTTGCTTCTTGGGTGATGGACCTTGCTCATGGGCAACCAGAGAGTTTGCTGTTGAGTCTCCAGTGTCCCTGCTGGGGACTCCCACTATGGAAACCTTGCCCTTAACATCTTGGGGATCTGAAGAACCAGTGATTCCTCCAGTGTGTTTGGCCAGGCTCCTGACCACGCTGCAGCCCCAGGGCCACTCTGTAATGTAGATCACCTATGGAAGAGATGGCATGGGCCAGAATAGTCATGGGCCATGGGCTGAAAATGTCCCCAACCTCATCAAGAATTAAGAAGGTGAACATACTCATCCTGAGATGCTTTTGTGTCTTGCTTGAGTCTACCCTACATTTGTCTTTTTGATGGGGAGCCCCCACCAAGCATGTCAACCTCCACTCATCTGACAAGCGGGTTAAGGGCAACAGGCTATGGTTTCCTGAGCTCCCTTGTTAATGGTGAAAAAAAAAATCAAATCCTTTTCTTCTGATTGCTTGATCTTTCAAACTTTCAGCAGCTGGTTAAATAGCCAGGTTTAAAGTCTGAAGTCATTTTAGAGGCCATAATTCTCCTGCAGTTTCAGCTCCCACGCCTTGTTCATGACTTTGATCATCAAGTCTCCTAGTCTCTGTATGATTAAAGGCAGTGGGCATCAAGGAAAGAGATGACAGAGTGACATTTGAAGGGCTCCATTAGCTTTTGTGGGTCAGGTAAGGTCGGGTACAAGACGCTCTTAAAACTCTGAATTCTGGTACTTTGCACTGGGTGCACACACTCCAACAGTCAGAGGTTTTGCTGCCCTTTAAAGTCCTTTGCTCTTCTAGCTCTTCATGGATGACACTAATAAGGTGACGTCAGCCAACTTTTACCAGTGCTTTATGCTAATCCATCTACACACATTAATTCATTTCTTTAATGATGCTGATAAAATCAGCCCGTTTCACCCACAAGGAAAGTTAGTTAAGAGTCCGGATGTGCTCCAGGTCACCCACAGGTGAGGGGCTTAGCCTGATCAAGAACTTGCCATTTTCCTGAATCTTTATACAGTTTCTGGAAAACAGGCGAAGAAATATCCTTTGTACTTTGTGCATTAAAGTTTAAATTTGCCTGAACCAAATCTATTGAAATCTTTTATTTTTCCTGAAAGTTTGGCTTACCTGCCTCTTCTCAGCAAAGGACCTAAGTAAGCAGTGTGTTGGAGGAGGTAAAAGGGTAGGAGAAAAAATACCAATCTTTCTCAACTAGGATTTCATGTTATGAAACAAATAATTCTATGGGATTTTTCTCCTTCCCCTCTGTATTCTTCCTCCTTCCCTCTCTCCCTCTTCCCCATATAACTGTTGTACATCATCCTCTGGGCATGGCTTGGCCAGACCATCTTTACATCAGAGCTGCTGGTACCACCTGCACAAGATCAGCCCTATTAACGGTCCCTCGTGGAAGGAAGGACAGGCAAGGTCACTGGACCTCACCTGAGACTCCAGCCAGGACCCCCTCCTCCCACAGCCCCTCCCAGGAAGCTGCAGGTAATTCAGCCCAGCTGCCTGTGGTCTCGGCTGGCACTGAGCTGGAGTATAGAGGAGGTAGAAGGTCAACTGAAGTGGGATTCCCAGAGGTCCTCACCCATGCTCAGTGGAACTTTTCAGTGATGCAGCTGTTTGGGGGTCGCTATGTTCCTGTAAGTAACCCCTGTAAATTCATTGGTTCATCAAGCTAGACTTGGGTGGAATTGTTTCTCTGATCTTTTGTTCGTGACCTATCTGGAGTGAGTAGACATTTGTTGACATCTTCCCAGGAAAAATAACACTATAGTTGCCCGGGCTGACCTTTAATTCAGTATCCCTTTGCCTTAGTCTCCTGAGTGGTGCGATTAAATTTCTTTTAAGGTTTTTTTTTTTTTTTGGCCCCGATTTAAAAATATAGAGGAAGTAACAGCTATAATCTCCCAATCAGGAAGATTATAATTTTTCTGTGTACCTTCTTTCCTATTTCTATGAGCTAATGTTTACATATATGTGTGTATTTGAAGCAAATTGGGGTCTGCCATAGATGTATATATATATATATATATATATATATATATATCTTCCAGTGCATATGTATTACTTCTTTCAATGTTTTTAAGAGGTTACACACTTGGCCAGACATCTCAGAATACAAAACACTTTGCTGATTAGTTATGTGTGTTGCATTTCATGCACCAGACTAGTTATTTATTTATTTATTTTTGTGACAAGGTTTTCTGTAGGCTGGCACTAAACTTGCAGAGTTTCTGCCTCAACCTGCTGAAAGGTGGAGATTGCAGCATGTACCACCATGCGAAGGGTGTCTGGTACTATTGCCAAGTTTTGCTGACTTATCCTCTGACAAATCTCCTACTTTCTCTCTGTGCCTTTTGCTAGACTCAAATAAAGCCTTATTACCTTTCACCTGCATCTTTCCTCCAAAATTGTTCTCACCAAGTCTTGTTTATACTAACTTAATGATATATCGTGTGCCTGTTTTTCTTCTGTTTGTGCTTTTAATGTTATATTTAAGAAATGATTGTTCATTAAAGTAAAGCTTGATAGCTATATTTTCTACAAGTTTTATAGTTTTAGCTCTTACATTTAATTGTCTTGGTTGGTTTTGAGTTTTTATACATGGTATGATGGATGTGTACATATGTGTGCATAAAGCAAATTGGTATTCTCCCATCATATGCTGAGAGTATCATGTTCATGTTGAATTTTCTTGGCACTTTGTTGAAAATACACTATCAAAGGAAGTGGGTGGGTGGTATCAGTGTATTTCTAGAGTCTCCATTCTGTTGATGAAGGCAGTCCTGAGAGTTGACCCTCCTCGGGACTTTTAGCCCATTTTCTCATTGGCCATGACAGTTTGAGGCTGGCAAAGCAACACAAACTGCAACAACAAAAGACCCTGGCACACTCCCTCTATTATTAGTTTTTCCTTAAACCCCAGGATGTCTCCCTATGGAGAGGGAAGATCAATATGTAGGCTCTAAATGAGAAAAATGCCTGCCCCCTATGAATCATTCCAGGTAGCATTGCCATCTCTATAGCGAAAGCCTCAGCTATACATCCAGCAAATGACATGCAGCACAGGTGAGAATCGCCACCAGGCCTTGGGAGCGGGAATGTGACTTCTGTTCCTGGGTGAAGCACAGAAATCTGTGCTAAGTATGAGCTCTTGAAGTGTACAGAGGAGAAAGCCACATGAAATCCCATTTCTGCAGTCACACTGAGTGGCATTGTGGCAGATTATTCATTATCCATCAATATTTATGACCATACAGTATCTGTAGTTGTAGACATGGGGAGATACACCAAGATCCCAACCCAGTGATTCCGGACACCAAATGGAAGACAATATCCTCTCTCTAGAGAGCATTTGAACAAGAAGTTTATGAGCAGCCATACTAGTGAGGACAGATGTTTAATCCTGATATAGGAAATACTTAGTGTAAGAGCGAACATTATCTTAAATGTGCTGTTTTCCAGATGACCTCAGCATGTTTTATGATTGCTTTTATTTCCTTTGTATTGGTAGAATCCCAGCAGCAGCAGGGCCCTTTATTCTGCTCCCCAGTTTCCCTTTACCTTGCTCCTGCTCACACTTCCCACCATCTCTTTTGCCAGCCCCTCATGCTGGGCCATAATTTTCTTCTGACACCTTGAACATAGCTGTGACGAGGTATGTTGGCCAGATGTCAGAATCCACCTTAACTATGCTACCAGTACTTATTAAGGGGAGTAATTTGCTGGCTTAGGAGAATTTGGAGAAACTGATTTGGAGGGCTAAGCTTCCAGGCACAGTCTTACAGAACATATTATAGAACAGTGCTGTCAGGAAGCTCTGTACCCATCTGCCTCCAGGGCCACCACCTCTGCCATGGTGTCCATGTGGAATGAGTGCCTTTGCCCTCCTGTCTTCTCACAGATCTCAGATCCTCAGTGTGATGGTTAAGTTGTGTTGTCAACTTGACCTGTCTAGCAATCTTGGGTGGGTCTCTGAGGTTGTTTATTGGGAGGCAGCCCTCTCAGTAGGGGGAAGGATGTAAGGAAGCTCAGGGGAGCTAGAAACAAACATCCCTTCCTAGCACAGCAGTGCAGAAAGAAAAATTCCAGAGACTCAGGAGGTCAACAAGTCTGGGAAAAGGTTTCAAAACTCTACCCTACAGCTATATAAAGGGGAAGGAACTCTCTCTCTTCCCCTCCAGTCTGTTTGCTGTTACATGTGTGGTGCTGGTGATGGTTTTTCCTCTCTCTGCTTGGACTGTGAAAAGCGGGGCAGCCTCTTTTACCATTATGGAACTTCTTCAGGGTCTGTACTCAGCCTCCTCATTTATAAACTGTAAAAGGCATATATGTCCTCTAGGTGGTACTATTCAACTGCACAGGCTAGTATGAAAATGGTACTGACCAGTGAGAAAGGAGTTGGATTGGAAATTACTCATTAGAATTTATCAGCCAACCAGCTGCACCTCAAGCCTTTGTGAATTGAATGAGATGATGCCCTTGGCCTTGATCTTCCTTTATGTTGAGTTATACTGATGGTCTTGGGTGCAGAGAGTGAATGACTTGAATGGTTACAGGGGAGCCCAGAGGGCAACAGATGATGCTCAAGGGGAGAGGTCTGCAGAAGAAACCCAGGGCAATGGGGAAAGAGGCAGGCAGCCAGGTGGGGACTCTGCATGTTGAAGCAGCTGGCTGACCACGATGCCACCCACAGGCTGAGGTCTGCAGGAAGTCCCGTTCACTGCTCAGTCGCTGCTCTAGTGCAACCGGTGGCTGAGTCTGAGCCAGAGAGATGATCGGTAAAGGAGAATAATGGGCCATTAGGCGCTGTCTGCCTGAGAAGGATGGGCACTGAACCTGTCCAGAGGAAGTTGTAGACAGGAGCACACACACCAGGGCTGGAGTGTGGATGCTCGGAAGCTGAATGCGGACAGTGAGTAAAGGGCTGGCTCCCTTCAATCAGGTAGGATTGTGGCAGACAAAGACCATTGAGTTTAGCTATTGAAAGGTCACTCATGGCTTTTACTAGTGTGCTGTCAGCAAGACTTGGCTTCTAAACTCAGGCAGATAAAGGACTGCTCAGCCCCAGACTGGTGGACTTAAAATCTGAGCCAGCAGCTTAGGCTGTAGCATTTGAATACATGGGAAAAGTCAATGAGTAAGCCAGTGCAAAGGGGAGTGGGAAGAGGATCTTAGTTCCCCACCTCAAGACCTGGTCATGGGAGAGATCTGAGAAGGGCAGAAACCTAACACTAGACAATTTGAGGGGATATTATCATTGTGTTCTGTGAGTAAATGAACAGATTATTTAGGTGGCAAGTTATAAGGTCAGTATATATAAGAACGGAGTTTAATATAACCAGAGCCTATGACTGGATGTATCTGATGCATATTTAATGTAGAGCATAATCAAGGGATATTAGAGCTGTAAAGGCCCTTGGCAATTATGTGGTTCAACCTCCTCATTTGCACAGATAAGGAGAATAAATGCAGAGATATATCCTGAGTTTACACAGTCTACAGGGGGTGGAGCAGGAATTAGCACTGAGCCAGACTCTCAGCCTAGGCCATTCTCCTCATTACTGTTGTGTTGTGGGACCTTGACAGCACAGCCAGACACACACACACACACACACACATGCAGACACAAGCATGCACACACTCACTTCTACAACTAATCACAGCCTCTGGAGAAGTAGCCAGTGAGGAGGAATCAGACTGAGTCAGTTATCAGAAGATTCTGGCATCATGGGTTTCCTCTAAGAAGGGTTGACCTGAGCTTGAGTACATGGTCTACCTATTGACCAGGGTCTCTTGAGCTTGGACACAGCCTAGCTGAAGAGTGCTGATGAGTTGGTGAGACCAGGGAGGACTGCTCCTCCTTCAGATACCCCAAAGTAATCTGCTATGATGTTAAAGTCTCCACCAAATTCATGTTGAGATTTCTCACTGTGAGGTATGAAGAAGTATGGGTGAAGAGGTTGTGGACTCTGCCCCCATGGATGATGGACCACTTCATGGATTCTCAAGATGTGCTTTGTATTTAGAGCAGCCCTTTGACTTGCTGGCCCTGTCTCTCCCTGTGATTGATGCTCTCTACCATATTGTGACCCAGCAGTGAGTCCCTCATCCAATGACAAACAGATGCTGATCCATGCTCTGGGACTTCCAGAACCATAAGCTTCTTTTCTTTATAAATCACCCAGTTTGTGCTATTCAGTTATAGCTACAGAAAACTGACTAAAACAAGCTGTTGCCTTTTGCATACTATCCTTATTTCACCATTTAAACACATGGCTGTTTTTTTCATTTTTATGACTAATAAAGTATATTGTTTGCTTTATTTTAAATTTATTTTTTACTGGTTATATAAAAATTATCTCATAAGATTATTTTACTAAAATTATTACATTTATTTTTAGTAATTGTGAAAATAACTTTTTTTAATATAAATTTATTGTCCATAATGAGTTACATTATTTAGTGGGCAAACCATGAGTTGTTATCCCAAATTCTCCATTTCCCCCCCCCTCCCTGATCAGTTGGATATCCTCCTCCGTGGGCTGTCTGTATTAGTCCTTGTGGCCAGGGATCCTGGATATCCTAGTACTCAGCCTGGTCTTCCTGGCCCAAGTGTGTTGTTACTGATGGGTGCTATGCCTCCGGACCGTCTCCCCCACCACAGCTCTCACAATCTTTCCACCCCCTCTTCCGCTCAGTTCCCTGAGTCATGGTGGGTGAGTATTAAGGCTGTCTTAATGTTGCGAGTTTAGGGGTCCTTGTGTCGCCAATCCTTGGTTTCTGTCTCATTGGCCTATCCTGTGTTGATTAAATGGCTGTAGTTATAGGTCCTTTGTTCATCTGTCATTGTCTGCTGGGTTCCCTATGGATCCTCCCCGATATGACTGTGGTGGCTCCTCTCTTGCCAGGATCTCCACCATCAGTCTATGGTGGGTTGGTAGGGTTAGATGGGCCACAGCTCTCTCGTTGCATCGAAAATAACTTTTACTGACATAAAAATTATACATACTGGACTGGAGAGATTGTTCAGTGGTTAGGGTGCTTGCCCTAGGACTCTGGTTCAATTCTCCAGTACCCATGTAAGGCCAGACGCACAAAGTGACACATGCATCTGGAGCTAGAGGCCCTAGTGTGCCCATTCTCTCTCTCTTTAAAATATATATTTAAAAAATTTATACATACTTAGAGGTGTGTGCACATGTCATGTTTAAATCAGATTAAACAGTCTCCTCAAACATTTACCATTTCAGGTGAAAATACCTGCATTTCTTTTCATTTCGAAGCATGCACTCTATGGCCATTATTGATAGTCATCTTCGTGGGCACTAGCAGAGCAGGATTGCTTCTATTGAACCAGATCTTAGTCCCATTGATCACCCTCTCTCATCCTTGCCCTCATTGCTGCCCTTCTTCCCAGCCTCTTGACATTACTGCTCCACTCTTCACTTTTATGAAACTGAAAAGAATTCCACATGTGAGATCATGCTGCACTTGGTGGGTGCCTGGTTTACTTCACTCTCGTAATGATCTCCAGTTCCCTGCAAGTTGCAGCAAATGACAAGGGTTCTTTCTTTTTTTGTCTGAGTAGTGGTTCATTGTGTATATGTGTCATGGTGGCTTCATCAGTTTATCAGTTGATGGAGTCTTGGGTTGTTTCCATTTCCTGACTGGTGTGAATAGAGCTACGGCAAGTGGGGTAGTGCAGACGTCTTTTCAACATGCTTCCCTTGGAAGTATATCTAGGCATAGCTCTCTCCATGCAACTCCTACCTCCTTTGAACACATACCCAGAAATGGGTTATTGGATTACACAGTAGTTCTATATTCAGTTTTTTTGGGAAATCTCTATATTTTCTATAATTTTTTAAAATTAATATATTTATTATGAATAAGTATATACATTGTATGAGCAAATCTTATCAAGGTGTCCCCATTTCCCTCCTCTCTGTCCCTTACCCACTGGGGTCCTTCCTTGGTGCAAATTCTGGATCTGTCCATAGGGTAGGGGGTTATGAACTGCACCAGAGGGAGACAGTTTTTCTTTTTTTTTCTCCCCCCCTTTGTGCATTGTTGCTGAGGGGGGCAATGTCTCTGCATATTCTCCCCCACTATGGCTCTTACATTCTTTCTGCCCCTTCTTCCACTTAGTTCCCTGAGTCATGGTGGGTGAGTTTTGAATCTGCTTTATTGTTGAGATCTTAAGTATCTTTGGACCTTTGTCCTGGGTTGTGTTGGGTATCATTGGTGTCTGTCTCCATTGATCTTTCATGGGTTATCAGACTTGCTGTGGTGATTGGTCTCCTGTTTGTCTCCTCACTTTCTCCTAGGTTTCATTTGGGCCCTGTGTGAAGGCTGGGTGTGGTTTGTCTCCTGCCAGGATGTCAGCCATCATCCAATGTCTTTTGGTGGAATTGAGTTGTCCCCAGCTCTTTCACTGCCTTCTGAAAAATACAAACAGAATCTCCATGGGAGAGTGAGATCAATATAGGTTAAATGAGACAACATTGCTATTTTGGCTAGCTCCTAATGGGTGTAGCCTCTCTGTAGCTCTCTGGTAGTGGGAATTTCCTCTAGGAGCTCAGGTTCTTGGTCCCCATAGGATTTTGCCATGCATCCCAGTTCCAGTTAAGGGTTCCTTGTGACTGGGTGGATCTCACTAACATTCCCTCTAACAGTGTACAAGGGTTGGGTTTCCTATTCTCTACATTATCCCCAGTGTTATCTTTAGGAGTTGCTGTTTTGGATTTTGATATTTAGCCCAGATTGGCTTCAAATTCATGTTTCTTCTGTGTTAGCTGGCACTATAGGTGTGTGCCGCCACACCTGATCTCTTTAGTCTTTTTGATAATAACAATTCTAACTGGAGTAATGGGATACCTCATTGTGGTTGTTAGCGTTTCCTTGGGGATAGTAATGTTGGACATTTTTTTAATATACCTGTTGGCTATTTTTATGTCTTTTTTTGAGGAATGTCTAGTTAGGTTTACTGAACTTTCTATTGTCTTAAGATAGAGCCTTATAGTGCTAGTCATGGTGGCTCATGCCTGTCTTCTCAGCACTTGGAGAGGTTGAGGTAGGAGCGTAGGAGGATTTCTGTGAGTTCGAGGCAGGTCTGGGCTACAGAATGAATTCCAACTCAGCCTTGCTTCAGTGATCCCTGCTTTAAAAAGTGGGGAGGGGCTTCACTATGTGGCTCAGACTGGCTTCAAGCTCACAATCCTTCTGTTTCTAGCTCATGGGTGCTGGGATCCCAGCTGAGCACCATAAGATCTGACTTATTGGCCATTTGAAAACTTGATTGTTGCAGTAATTTTTATTTTGCTTTTGAGTTTTTTCAGTTTCTTATATTCTAGAGATGAATCCCTCATCAGGTGAATGGTGTACAATATTTTCTCCTGTAGGTTGCCTCTATATTGTGTTGGTCATTATACAAAAGGTTTTTGGTTTGATTGATCCCATTTGCCTATTTTTACTTTCATTTCCCATGGTTTTTGTTACTTGTCTAAAAAAAAAAAATCCTTGTCTCTTCTAATGTCCTGAAGCATTTTATCTGTTTTATTCTGGTTGGTTCATAGTTTCAAGTCTAATTCTTTACCTCATTTTGAGTTGATTTTTGAAACTTGTGAGAGATAGGAGTCTAGTTTCTTTCTCCTGCATATGACTATGTATTGAATATTATCCTGTCTCCCGTGCATGTTCTTTGCACCTTTGTGGAGGATCAGTTGGCTGTAGATGAATGCATGCTTCTTACTTTTATACTCTGTTATGTTTCATGGGCTGTGTTTGTTTTAAGCCAAATACCATGCTGTTTTGATAACTAGATCTTTAGTGGGAAAGTATGAAGTCAAGTAGTTTAGTACTGTTGATATGCTTTGAATATGAAATGCAATTACTTACTTCTTTGAATAAATTTAGAGTGTGTGCTCTTGTAAATAGCACTATGTTCTTGGTTTTGATCTCAACTATTTTGACACATGGTATGCTGATTTCATATTTTATAACAGTCTAATTTGCTTATTAGTTCTAATAGTTTCTGGCAGAATGTATATATGTTACCTACACACAATGGCAATTCTCATTTTCTGTTTTTTTTTTTTAATTTGGATTCCTTTATTTCTTTCTCTTACTTGGTTGCCCTGGCTAGGACTTCTAGTACTACTTTGAATCAAAGTGATGAGAGTGGATATTCTTCTCTTATTCCAGATCTTACAGAGGAGGACTCCACTTGGCTCCCATTCAGTATGATGTTAGCTGTTGGGCTATTATATATGACCCCTATTATATATATTTAGTTATGTCCTCTACACCTAATTTGTTTTTAATCATGAAGGAATGTTGATCTTTATCAAAAATCCCTTTTTGAGAGAATTATAGTGTCTTGCATTTATTTATGTTGATTGGATGAATCCCATTTGATAATAGTGAATAATTTTTTAGTGGGCTGTTGGATACAGTTTGCCAGTATTCTGTTGAGGATTTTCTTGTCTGTGTTTACCAAAGATATTGGACTAGCTTTTTTATGTGTTGTGTCCTTACCTGGTTTTGATATCAAGTACTTTGATATCAAAGTTAGACTTAGAGAATGAGTTTGGAAGAATCCCTCTTTTTCTACTTTTGGGAACAATTTAAGAAGAACTGGTATTAGTTTTTGAAAAATACAAGTTGCTTTTCATATGCGTTTCTCATATATAAATAAATGTCTCATCAATTAAAGAAAAAAACTTGTTGACTGCTGTCTTTGTTTTCCTCCATACTTGCCTTTTAAATTAGACATAAGCCTTCTTATTCTAACTTCCACGTCTCGTTATTTTCATATTTTCTATTTCAATGAACACTGCTTAATTTTGAGTACATTTTTGGATCTATCACCACACTCTTTCTTTTTTCAGTATTTCTAATCTTCTGTTTAACCTGCTCTTCTATTGGTTTTAACACTGAAAAAAATTTTCCTTTCTAAAATTTTCATATGAATCATTTTCAAATCTTCTTAGTTGTTTTCTGATTCCTTAATTTTCACTGAGCATCTCCTATGAAATTTTTTCTTCACCAGAGAACTTTGCTTGCTTCTCCTTGGCTACCAACTTGGTACCACTTTGCTTTAACGTTTATACTTAATCTTGACCATATAAATAATAATTGCAAAGTGAACTATTTTTCTCTCTATTTTCTCCCAAAGGCTGTATTCCACTTGGCTCCCACTAAAAATAGTTCAGTTTCCAGAAAAAGAAGTCAACCCAGAAGTTAGCAGGGAAAGTAGTAGAATTTGCAACTCTAGGCTTCTCTCTCTCTCTCTCTTGCTTGCTTGCTCGCTTGCTCTCTCTCATTTCCTGTGCTAATAGATGTGTGTGTGTGTGTATGTGTATGTGAGGACAGTGTGCATGGACAAATCTCAGTAATGTCTTCTGAGCAGTCCTCATGAAGTGTCATGGGATACTTCTGGAAGAGCCCCTCTTGAAGGATGAAAATGTTTTCATACAGTATATATGTATATGAGAGACAGTTCTGAGGTATTTACAGGTGAAATCATCTAGACAGTAGGATTTTGCTTTAAAATGAACTCTGAGTCTGTTTTGTGGCACTATACTGGGTATTTATAAAGAACAGCAGTATTTCCCCTCACAGTTCTGGTGGCTAGGAGGTCCAGGATGGGGTTCTTCCTTGTCTTCACATGGCCAAAGGCAGAGGCAGGGGAGCACCATCTCCTCACATGGTTGAAGGGTCAAAGAGGCGAGGTGGTGAGTGTGCTCCCCTCCATCCCTTTACAGATGGTGAGTGTGCTCCCCTCCATCCCTTTCTGCGGCTGCTCCCCCCCGTCCCTTCCTTTATCCTTTATCCCCTTCCTCCCTAAGTTGGGGATCAAACCCAAGGCCTCATATGCTAGGCAAGTGCTCTATCACCGAGTCACTCCCCAGCCATGCAGGACCACTTACGTTGGCCTTCATCTGTTCATGGGGTCTGCCCTCATGATTTACATACTAGGTCCTCCTTCCAAAATTCTTGCATTCAGGATTGTGTCTAATACATGAATCCCAGAGGACACATTCAGACTATAGCTCCTCTGTAGTGCACACTCTCTCACACACACACTCCCCTGTTAGGGTTGGTAGTTAAAGAAAGAAGAATAAAACATTTATAAATGTTGAAGCTGTGTGATGTATTACTGGGGATTCCTCACACTTTAAGACAAAATTGTATCTGATTCTGATTCATATGTTTTGTCTTTTATTGTATAACAGCCATGGTCTCCACACAGTGATGAAACTTGGTCCTTAGTCCTGGAGAGTTTCCCATCCAAACACTTGGTTGTTATTCCCACATGGGGACAAGTCAAGGTTACTTTAGCAATGAAGCCACTGAACCCTGCAGCATCCTACTTAGGGGAGAGAGACACGGGGCAAGAAGGCTCTAACGGAAATGAGCTTGTCTGACCCAAGGGAAAGAGTCACAATGAAAAGGTACAAAGTCCACAGCAAGGTAAAGGAAAATAGGGCTCATGGAGAAGAGGAATAAACACTCTACACGGTTTTCACACACTCCTGACTTCTTGCCTTCCAGCACCTTACCCCTTGGAGCAGGGTACTGGGCCATTGCTCCTTTGGACTGTACTGGATTAAAACTGGAGAAAGGGACTTAACAATTCTCTTAAATTGCAGGCTTAAAGAAGGGAAAATACATGTAAAATCAAATCTGCATCTGAAGCACAGTGTCTCTATCTGCTGTTCTTAAGATGCATTGCACGTCCAAATAAATAGGAAACTACTTGCAAAGGCAAATTAGACCCAGATTTACCCGCAGGTGGCATTTCATGCCATATGGTAATGGCACTTCATCAGAATCAGCTTGTTTGTGCTTCCTGATTAGTTCAAGCTATATGAAAGAGCTTTATCATAAGTTCTCATTAGCTCCGCAAGTCATGTTATTTGCAACCACATAAGATGGCTGGGGTCTCTGTGCTTGCTTCTTAACACTTTATCATCAGAGAGACTTAAGGGCCAAATGCTAGCAACTCTGAGACCATTCAGATTTCTGAGTTGTGACTAGTATTAAAGATTAGTTCTGGGGCTGGAGAGGTGGCTCAGTGGTTAAGGTGCTTGCTTGCAAAGCCAAACTACCCAGGTTCAATTTCCCCAGTGCCCACTTAAAGCCAGATACACAAAGTAGCACATTCATCTGGAGTTCATTTGCAGTGGCTAAAAGCCCTAGTGTGCCCATTCTCTTTCTGTGCTTAGAAATAAATGTTTTTTTTAAAAAAAAGATTAGTTCTAACAGTTGTTCAGGTATCATGGAGTCTTTGAAATACAGGAACACTTATACAAACTGTGGTGTCAGGATCTGGCCTCGCTGGGGCTTTGGGCCAGCAGAGCAAGTGGCTCTCTTCAGGCTGACACCCTGTGGACAGAACAGACTTGTAAGAATACTGCAGCCCTGCCCCAGCTCTTCTGGGCTAAAGAAAATGGCTCCACTTTCCATGTCGTGTAGAAGTAGCATCACCACGTTCATCAGGAAAGACGGTCTCAAGTTCACAGCAGCCTGACAGCCAAGAGGGCTTCCCTCTCCAAGGAGAATTGGTGGGAGGGTTCTCAGGACTCTATCCATGGTCCTGGACATGCTTTTACAATGAAATACAGCAGAACAGGAAACACTCAGCGCATTTTCTGAGAAAGATTATACACTATTCTGGGAAATATTAGCCTCTGCATGTATGGGTATTTGTGTATGCTGACATATTCTATGAAATATATTTTTTTAAATGAGGGTCAAATCAAAAGGCTTGACATATGCTACTCTCAGAAATTATCATTTACCCCTGGAATAAAGCAGATTTATAAGAAGCCATAACTTGGACAAATCATGCTGGTTCTTGAATTCATACTTAATTAAGCATTACCACAATAACAAGTTGAATAAAAGAAGAAATCTTTCCTTTTTGATAGCTTACTTCCCCAAGAGATGTGAGCTTAATGAATTCTTCTACTGAGGTGACAGGATTTAACATTATGCATTTATTCCTTGATTCAACAAGTATTTGAGGCTTTTAAAGGCAGTGAGAATATAATGGTTGAGAAAAATATCCTTTTCTTAGTGTAAACTTTGGGAGTCATGGGAGAAGCACAGACGATAAGCCTGGTAAATAAATACAATAGAAAATGTCAAGTGGTTTATGTACTAGGGAAATTTTTTTTTAAATAGCCAAACATGCTGGTATACATCTGTAAACTCTTGCTCAGGATGATTTCCAGTTTAAAGTCAGCCTGGGCTACCTGGTGAGACCCTGTCTCAAACAAAAAATTGAAAAGGAAGAGAGCGAGAGAAAAGTAATAGTGTACCTTTAGGACTTGGTGGTTTATTAGCTTCTATTTTTCTGTGTAACAAATGACCATAAGCAGCAGGTTAAAACAAAGCGTGTGCTTATTGCGTCACAGTTCCTGTGGGGCCTGCAGTTTGAACCCAGGTCCTCTTGTCAGGGTCTCCCAAGGGTGCAGGCAAGGAGTCGGCCAGTGATACTGTCATGTAGGGACTGCAGTAGAGAGCCACTCTCTTCCAAGTTGCTGGCAGAGTTTATGGTCATGTGACTAAGGGCAAGGCATCTGGATAGCTGTCCCCTGGAGACAGGTCCTCGTGGCCTCCCAGTTCCATGGGCTCTCTCACAACATGGCCACTCTCTTTCTCAAGCCAGCAAGGGGAAGCTCGTGTTCCAGTCTATGAACATGGAGTCCTAAACGGTGTAACGTAATTTCAGTAGTGGCCTCCAGCCACTGCAAACAAACTCCAGATGCATGCGTCACTTTTTGTGCATATGGGTTACGCGGGTGCCGGGGAATCAAAGCCAGGCCATCCGGCCTTGCAAGCAAGAAGCGCCTTAACCACTGAACCATCTTTCCAGCCCAATTTTAAAAATATTTTGAAGTAAAATAAAATGTAAACATAATTTTTCAGAATTTCGGGAATGGAGCAAACAGGGATAATTAATCTGAAATGGACAGCATTGGATGACTAGATGAACAGAGAAGATGACTGAGGGAAGGGGAGATTGAGTCAGATGATATGAGAATCAAGGTTAGGGATTTGAGGAGGAGGATGGAGAAGAGGCTTCAAGGAGCCATAAGATGTAAGCATGAGCCCATGGAACAAAAGAAATGGAAGAGAAGCAGCCACTACTTGAGAGGTGTTAGGCTAAGCAGGATCCTGAAGGAAAAGGTGCATCCAGTGACAGCTAAGAGATGCAGGCTGTGGGGAGTTTGCTGATGGTGAGCAGAAGGGCTCAGTCACAGAAAATGTGAGAGCGGTGTGCAGGCAAGTGGGAGATGGATCAACCAAGCAAGGTCAAACAGAGGGCATGATCAGGCATTGTAGCAGTTGCTGGAACAAAACAATGTAGTGACCGGGTTCACCACCCAAAGTGCCCTCAGGCCACTTTGTAGACAACTTTGCCCACCCCTGTTTTCTTGGCTTTCTCTTGAGTTTTCTTTCTTATCCCACCCCCTCTTCTCACTCTAGTGCAGACTGACCTAGAACTCACTCTGTAGTCCCAGGCTGGCCTCAAACTCACCCATGATCCTCCGACCTCAGTCTGTGGAGTGCTGGGATTAAAGGTATGTGCCACCATCACTGGCTTCCCTTTCATTTCTGTCCCCATTGCTGTCTCAGAAAAAAACAGAATGATATTATGTAACTTTCTGAGTTTAGATTCATTCATTTAGTGTAATTGATTTGATATTAATCCATGCACTTAAATAGGAGTAAAGTGCTCTTTTTTCTTATTAGTATGGTCTAATGTGTATGGATTGACAACAAATTGTTAGCTCATTCACAAGTGAAGGGATATTTGAGTTATTTCCAGTTCTTAGAGAATGAAAGCAGAGCCACTGAAAACATTCACATATTGGCTTTTATGTGAATGTAAGTGCTCATTTTACTTGAGTAGATTCGTTACAATAGGATTGTTGGGTAAAATGGGAACTGCCAAGCCATTTTCCTACATGGTTGTTTCATTTTATGTTTTTACTAGCAGAATAGATCAGTTATAAAATTGTAGCTATTCTAGTTGACATAAAAGTGATATCTCCTTGGGTTTTGATTTGCTTTTCCCTAATTACTAATAATGTCAAGAACTTTTAAATGTACTTTCTTACCTTCTATGTATCCTTCCCTTTGAAGTGCCTTTTTAGATTTCTTTAAAAATTGAGTTTTCTATTATTGATTTTTTTGATTTAAAAGACTTGTATTCACACACACACACACACACACACATATATATGGTTTCTTGAGGTAGGGTCTCGCTCTAGCCCAGGCTGACCTAGAATTCACTCTGTATCTCAGGGTGGCCTTGAACTCACTGTAATTCTTGTACCTCTGCCTCCTGAGTGCTATTATTAAAGATGTTTGCCAACACACCCAGATCTATGATCCATTTTGAGTTAAATTTTGTGTATAATATATATACTAAGATACAGTTTTTTCTTACATATGGCTGTCCAGTTGTTAAAAAGACTTTTCTTTCCACTGTGCCTTTGTTGAAAAGCACCAAGTACAGATGTGTGATTCCTTCTGGGCTCTGCTCTGTGCCACTGATCTATGTCTCTGTCATTTGTCAGACTGTCTTGATCCTTGTAACTCAGTGCTTCTCAGCTGGGGACAGTTTTGCCTCTCCCTCCTCCTCCACCCCCAAGGACATTAGATAATGCCTGGAGACATTTTTGGATGTCATAATTAGTGGGTAGAGGTCAGGAATGTCACTAAATGTCCTATAATATACAGTACAACCTTCCACAACAAAGAATTATCTAGCTCAAGATCTCAACATGTGTAGCTTTAGAGGAAGTCATGGAATGAGATGTGTGACCTTAACAAAAGCAGTTTTAGAGATTCAGGGAGAACATTTTAAACACACAGAGTTACTCTGAGGAGAAAACAGGATGGCCTATGTAAGTGTGCTGGGCACACAGATCATGCTAATGAAATGCTAATTTCCTCATTATTTCTTACTGTTTTTGACCTTAGCCAAGCTTTCTCTTCTTTGCAGCCATTTCAGAGTGGTTTCTGCACATATTCAGGGGCTCCATGTTAGATCTGAGCTTTGACAGTTTTCTGTGGTAGGTCCCTGCTGGCAAGCCTGTGTGCAGACCCTTGTATCTCCTCCTGTCTTTTGCCTCCGGGGAGTGTTTCTCACTGGAGCACCTGCTCCCTGTTGTCAGGCCCTCATACTATCTTGCATTGTGGGGCTTTTTACTGGGACAGATTGCCCAGTAGAAGGTTAATGACTTCATGGATTACTTTCTCTAATCTTATTGTGATCATATACTGATCATGGCCATCAAACCTTGTGGCTCTCCTGCCAGGATGACTTCAAAGGTTTGCTATATATACCTCTTCCGATGTTTACACTTTTCCTTACCTGCCATTCATTTAACCTTATTTCCCCATTTTGTCAACAGTTAGGGGTATTATATTCAAAAACGAGAGCAGGGAGGGGGATAGCTATGATTCCTGACCTCATAGAGTTTTCACTGGGACCACACGTTCAGTAGCTTCATAAGTACTTCATGAAGAGTCATATCTTCCCATACTGTGTTTCTATAATGTGAACTCATTTATATTTTGCCTGTGACTGAACTCGTTACAGTGACAGAGCTAATGACCATGACCCAGGGAACAGAGCCTGAAAAGCCTAATGTCTTCATTATCTGACACACCTTCTAGGTTTGTTAATGCCTGCTAGGTGCCTCAGCTGTGGCCAGAGATGAAACGGCCTCTGCATTTGTGAAGAGACTGGAAGCAGGTGCTGACTGGATGTGATGCTTTGTGGGAAACTGTCTGCAGGTCTGTCAGGACCTTCAGCACCACCTTCACAAGGGTGCTGGATGAATCCCCATGATGCCTTCCCTCTGGGTTTCTGGAGGAGAGGTAGAAGTCTTCTTCCTCTAAAATACAAATAGTATTGTTGAGTGAGAAATGTCTGTCCTCCTAAATCCTTCTTGCAGAGTGGGAGCTGCCAGGGAGTCAGCAGACAGGGGCCACACTTTCCAGTCACCTCAGTATTCCACTGGAGTCATCATTGGCTTTCATGGGTGGAATGCAGCTGGCTGGGACTCCACATGCCTTCCTGTCGTTTGGTGGCTGGGAACTCTGAGGCTCTTGGGCACTGCTTCCCCAAACGCTATGTATATGATTCACCTTCCCTGGGATCTTCTTCAAATGTAGCCCTAACACAGTAGGTGTAGGGTGGGCCGTGGGAGTCCTCATTTCTATCAAGTTCCTAGAGGAAGGCCAGGCGGAGGAGCTGCTATTTGGACCATTCCATCATAAACCAGGCTCTGAGAAGGGAGCCGGAGAAAGAAAGAAACACAGGACTCTGAGTCACCAGGGAAAGAAAAGCTCTTGACTGGGCACCTGAGTAAGCAATAACCTTGGTGGCAGCTGGAGGGGGACTTCCTTGTCACAGGACAGTTATTCAGACAATTTGATGCTCTGCCCTAAGCATCTTGGGTAGCTAACAGGACGAAATCATCTCTTGATGCCCACCCCCCCCCCACTTAATCTATGTGCCCATGCCCAGAGGACTGCTTCATACTTTCAAAGATCTGTACCAACTCTAATGCTGATTAAGCACTTTCCCACACTCATGATAGCACTGGCTAGGGAAAAAAATCTCTCTTTTTGTATTTGTTGACTAAAAATTCAAAACAGAGAGTGAAAATATGTTTGGGGACTGGGTTGCAAGTCATGTGTGTCTTCTGGTCAGTAGAAGACAAGCGACAAGGGTCTTGACTCTTGAGAGGCCACAAGCAGAGAGCTTCTTCAAGAAAATTTCTGAGCCAAAAAGTCCTATGGGTGAGTACCAGGCTCTGGTCTAGGCTGAGGCTGGCTAGAGGCTCGTCCAAAAGTGCTTTCTCTCAAAGGCTGCTGACACGCTAGCAAGAACCTGGGCTGGAAATCAAATGAGTGGTGTGTGGAGTGTGTGTGTGTGTTAACACTTTGAGAAGAGGGAGGCTCCAATCCAGGCCTAATTTGGCAGGAAACTATTACATGCTTCCAACAAACATTTACAGCAAGGGAGGCCAAGTTCATCAGAAACCCTGACCAGCTGGACCCAATGTATTAGGACTGAGCCAAGGATATTAGTGGAAAGGCTCCCTCTGGGGTTTGAGCAAGGAAGACCAGAACCAGAAGGCTTGCCATGTCACCACCACTGGTCCTGACCTTGTCATCCTGAAATAGAGCTGAGGCCATGTCTCCTCAGCCCTGCTGGCTTCAAGGGTGAGGCTGGACCTGTGCATGAGCAGGATAAAATCCAGGGAGATAAATACTGGGCTTGTTTTGGATAAAGTACCTGGATGGGCCCCAGAAGCTAGTTTGCATCTCAAGTGGTACTCAAACAACACCAGGCTCTGAGGCCAGAGTTTTGTAGACACAGCTGCAAACCTGAGGAAAGTTCCAAGCTGCCACACGAAAGCCCTCTATACCCAAGGGAGAGTATATTAGATTTTGAGAGGAGTCCGAGGGTTTTGTTTGCTTTTTAATTATCTGGTTTTCAACAAATATTCACTGTCTATTCTATATGGAACACTATTAATTCCAGAAACAAATGAATCTTTCCATGTTGTGTTTGAGAAAAGCTGAGACTCTTCTGATTAAGAATGTGGGGTCAGTGTACTGAAGGACCACCTGGCAGGCACAGTTCCCCCCAGAGATGTGAAGTGTAACAGGCCACCTGAACTTTCCCAGAGGGGCTCAGGCACCCTGAGACTGACATTCAGGGTGACTGATTGAGCTCAGGGTCAGCAGGCTCCGAGGGCTGAGGAAAGACTGGGAAGCACAGGCAGAGGCTGGAGAGGAAGGACAGGGTGATGGGTCCCAGGGGAGAAGTGGGGAGCTGAGGGTATAACCAAATGGTGTTCATCACCTCTGGTGCCTCTGCTTGGCAACTGGAATGTAATTTACAAGAGGTGCTCAACACATCAAGTTCTTCTGCCCAATTAAAACCCATTAGCGACTCCCTGCTGCCTTTTGAATGGAGGTCCAAGTCCTGGGCAAGGCCTGTTAGTCCCTGCATGGTATGGGCCTTGTGGCTTTGTGCTGGCATGTTCGCCTTGGTCCTCTGTGTCCTAGGTACCTGGCTTCTGTCAGGTCCCTCATATGCAGGCCCATGCTACCTTCTGTTCCTTCTAGGACCAAACCATCTGCTTTACCTGGGGCAGAGGGGTGTCTCAGACCTGGGTGTTTAGTTCTCCAAAAGGACAGCCCTTGTTCACCAGGCTCCCTCAGGCTTTGCCTCATGGTGTCTGGCATTCCGTGGCATCTCCAAGAAATGAGATAGAAAAACGAGAGCACTCATTTACTTGTGAGGAGAGCCTTCCCACCCTGCAGAGCCTCTGCTCTGGTTTCTCTTCTGCCTCCCATGATGAAGTGAGCAATGTACTTAGTCGTGAAATAGCTGTCTGAGCTCGGGCAGGGGAGGCATCCTGCCTGGCTGGTGCACTGCTGGAGTCCCAGTCTCCCCACACACCTAACCCTAGAATACTGCTGCTGTTCATGCAGCTGTAAGGTTAATAATAGCAACACTACTAGTAAGTCTACCTGTGAAATCCTTGCTCCTTGCCCCTGCCTGGTTCCTAACTACATGCGGGTCTGTTTTAAAATTGGGTAAGTCACATATATAGTTTGTGTGTTCTTTAGGTATATTGTTATTTTGTCACAGATATTAAACTTAGAACCTCTGGATGTGTGTGTGAGCAGACACACGTGTGAGTACACATGTGCATCTTCTCAACTTCTGTCTTGAAGCTGCCTCATTTGCTCACTGTAGCTCACTGTGAGGCACTTTAAGGTCATCTTAGAGCTGCATATCTAGTTCTAGAAAAAAGAATCCAGGTATTCTCAAGTAACACAGGAAGACTTGGGAGATCCTTCCCAGAGACTTCAGGTGTCCTGCTCATCTCTCCAATCCTGAAAGGGCAGTAGGACAGCTGGAGTGCAGAGTGACATCTGTTGGGCTGCATTCTGCCTATGATGCCTCTCCTTCTTGTGTGTCCCTTACTGTCCCCTTACTTTTATTATCTTGTTAAGTGGGAACATCACTTGGCTGGGTTTTTCCTGATAGCACCTGGTTGTAGAAATGCCTCCTCTTTCTCAGGGCTTTGCTCTCTGTGACAAAGCCCTCTACATGCTGGCACCCCGAAGCTGTATTTATGATGCAGAGGACACTTTCTCTCCCCAGTGGCTCAGCAGACTCCTTTGCTGCATGTGGCCTTAAGAAGTTAAAGATATTTAAGAGCAGTTCACTTTCATGAATCCATTTTATTCTTCGTACCATTTTTATCATGTGCTTTCAGAAGGACTTCATACTTAGAATTGTACCACCCTGCCCCTAATCTCTAATGCTTTTGGCAAATCCCTCCTATTCAACATACCTCACCCATTTCTGAGGATCCCTTTCTCCTTCCCTTCATCTCCCCTCTCCTACCTCCCCAGTGTGTGGCTCTTCCTACTTCATGGTCTTGTTCTTCAGCCCTGTCAAAGCCTTCCTTTTCTTGCATATTGGAAAGCACCTGAGTTGGGATTTAGAAGCGAGTGTTGGTTGTGCTGCTTACTACGTGACCTTGGACACATCTTAAAAACATACAGCGTTTTCATGTCTGAAAAGATAGTATTTCCTATATTCATTTTACATAGTGTGGGGGCCAAATAGAAATATTCACAGGGCCCAGTTGCTATGTTTTTTTACATATGTATGTATATATATGTATATTATATATATT
>PVHP010002980.1:0-82684 GCA_004024765.1 Zapus hudsonius | reverse complement strand
AGCCCCCTTTGTGTAGGAGATAGGGCAATGCTACCCATCCCTAGATTGTATATAAAGTTGGATGTGAAAATAAAGTTTTGAGATCTGCCCACTGCCGCTGTCTCCCGAGAGTCTCACCTCTCGTTCGGCTCACGGCTATTCCAAGCCTCTGCTCACCCAGTCCCGTGGGTGAACGGCGAGTTGATGCGCGCTGCAACTCACTAAGTAACCCACGGACCCAGAGTGGCCCCACATTTAGCACAGGAATTTGGTCACAGAAAGGAGAGGGCCTCAAGGCTCCCCATTCTCTGGGGAGGTTCTTGACCTTGAGAAGGAGCCGCTTTGCTTTGAAGGGCAAGGCACTGAGTTAGTGAAGTGTGGACTTTGAAGCAACCCCTTGGGTTATTGGTGCACTGCTCCCCTTAGACTCCTCGGCTACAAGTTCATATCCAAGTCTCAACTGACCTTGGATTGTGGATGAGAAATTGAGAGAGATACAGATAGATCTTTGTTCAATATTAAGAGGTCTATGAACTAGGGAGATGGTCAAAACTAGTGAGAAGTTGAAAAAGAAGCTGTAAGAATGGAACATGACCAAATGTCTGAATTATGGACATATAAGAAGAAGAAACACTTGAGGGCAATGGCCTAGAAAATATTTTCAATAAAATTCTAGAAGGTCTCTTGCTGCAGTGACCAGGAGCCCGGGCTCGGAGTGACCCTGCACACGGATTGCTTTAAGAAAATGACAGACAAACCAGACATGGGGGAAATCGCCAGCTTCGATAAGGCCAAGCTGAAGAAAGCCGAGATGCAGGAGAAAAACACCCTGGCGACCAAAGAAACCATTGAAGATTTCCTAAAAGCCTAGAGGATATCCCCCACCTCCCCAACCCATCCCCGTCATCTCCGAGTCCCCTCGTGATGTGGAGGAAGAGCCACCTGCAAGATGGACATGAGCCACAAGCTGCACTGTAAACCCAGGCATTCCGTGCTCCTGCCATCGGCCTGCACGGGTCTCTTTTGGGGGGGAATTCCTCTGACACCCTCCCAAACAATGGGACTGCCAAATTTCACCGGTTTGCCCTGGGATATTATAGAAAATTATTTGTATGATTAATGAAAATAAAACACACCTCGTGGCAAAAAAAAAAAATCTAGAAGAAATTTCCCAAATCTAGAGGAAGAGATACCCATCCAGGTACAAGAATTACCAGAGCATCAAACTACACATGACCAGAAAGGAAATACCCACACATCACATTATAGTCTAAACTCTAGATATACAGGGGGGGGGGAAGGAGTTCTGAAAGCTACAAGAGAGAAACATCAAGTCACATATAAAAGCCCATCAGAATAACAGCTGATTTTTCAATGAAAACTAAAAGCCAGAAGAGACCAGAATGATGTTTTTCAACTACTGAAAGACCACAACGGACAACCAAAATTATTATACCCAGCAACATTATCTATGCTACTGGAAAGAGAAAGAAAAATTTTTCATGATAAAAACAGGCTAAAGTAGGGCTGGAAGTAGCTCAGTGGGCTAAAGGCACTTGCTTGCAAAGCCTGATATCCCAGGTTCAATTCCCCAGTACCCATGTAAAGCCAGATGCACAAAGTGGCAATTCTATAATAATTAATTATTATGCATCTGAAGTTCATTTACAGCAGCCAGAGGCCCTAATGCACCCATTCTCTCTCTCTTTTTCTCTCCTTAAAAATAAATAAATAATATTTTTTCAAAAGCAAGCTAAAGGAATTTACGAGCACTAAGGCAGATCTGCAGAATGAATATTAACAGCGATCCATCACATTGAAGAGGAGAGACGCATTCAAGAGGCTATGGGAGAGAAAATAGCAAGCAAGGTCAAAATAGTTGTGAAGCAAAGAGAGGTTGTTGCAGTCAGCTCCTCGCCGCTGAGACAAACATCCAGCCAGAAGAATCTTATGGGAGTAAAGGGTTTACTTCAGGCTTGCAGATCCAGGGGAACACCACGAATGGCAGAAGAAGCTGGCTCCTTTTCATAGATCCAAGCAGAGAGACACTCCCAACAGCCCAGCACCACAAACTATTAGAACTCCAGCTGCCTTCCACACAGAAGGGCTCAAGATCTGCCCTTAGTCACACCTTAGGGCTGGACTCCCAGTGACTTGCTCCCTGTAGCTGGGATCTGCCTGCTGGGGGTTACATTGTAACAAAACACCTGAGTCTATGGGGCCATACATTCAAACTACCACAGAGGTGAAGAAATCACCAAACCCACAGCATTATCAATATGACAGGAATTAACTCACACTCTTCTATAATAATTAAATATTAGCGGTCTCAATAACCCAATCAAAGGAAACAGTCTGAATCAGAAAATAGGATCCATCCCTTTTCTGTCTTCAAGAAACTCACCACATCATCAAAGAGAGACATTACCCAAGGGTGAAAGGATGGAAAAAGATATTCCAGGCAAATGGAGCTGAGAAAGAAGTAAGTATGGCTATACTAATATAACTGAACAAACAAACTTAAAACCAAAATTAAACAGAAGAGAGAAAAGTTATTTCATACTGATTAAGGGAGCAATCCACTAAGAAGACATTATGATTCTAAATGTATATGCACCAAATACAGGTGCACTCAATTTCAAAATGCATATTCTACTGAATATAAAATCAGAGATAAATCTCCGTACAATAATGGTGGGTGACTTGGATATCCCACTCTCACCAGTAGGCAGAGCATCTGGACCAAAATTAAACAGAGAAACACTGGAGTTAAATGAGATTCGATTCATAGAGCAAATGGACCTAACATTTTTTAATAAGATCTTTTTTATATATATTTTATTTATTCATTTTCAAGCAGAGATACAGAGAGAGAGAGAGAGAGAGAGAGAGAGAGAGAGAGAGAGCACCAGGGCCAACACCTTGTGGGTCTGGCTCATGTGGGTACTGGGTAATTGAACCCCAGGGCCTTAGGCACTGGAGGCAAGTGCCTTAACTGCTGAGACATCTCTCCAGCCCCGGACCTAACATATTTACAGAACATTTCATCCAAACACAACAGAATACACATTATTCACAGTAGCCCATGGAACTCTCTCTAAATAGATCACATATTAGGACACAACACAATTCTCAACAAGTATGGAAAAATTCAAGTAGCTCCATGTATTCTACCTGGTCATATTGCAGTAACAATAGAAAGCATAAGCAAAAATAATTAAAGATACACAAACTAATGTAGATATAATGTTGTTTCATAATGAATGGATCATTGAAGAAATTTAGAAGAAAATGGAAAATTTACTAGAGTTGAATAAAAATAAAAACACAACATATCCAAAGCTATGGAATACGATTGTTTCCCCTGTGAGGGAAGTTATAATTCAACAGGCAACCTTACAAAAACAGAGATCTCAAATAAACAATTCAATGATACATGTGGAAGCCATAAAAAAAAACAAAATAAAACAAACTCCAAAATAATAGACAAAAAATTTAATATCAGGGTAGACATCAATGAAATGGAAATTTAAAAACAAAAACACAGGGGTTGGAGAAATGGCTCAGCTGTTAAGGCCCTTGCCTGCAAAGCCTAACAACTTGGGTTTGACTCCCCAGTACCCATGTAAAGCCAGATGCACAAAGTGGTGCATGCATCTGGAGTTCATTTGCAGTGGCAAGAGGCCCTGGTGTGCCCATTCTCTCTTTCTCTCTCTCTGTCTCTCTGTCTCTGTCTCTCTCTCCTTAAAAATATACTTAAAAAATTAAAAAAGGATAAAAAATCACCATGGAGGAGGTTATCCAGTGGAGGGGGGAGGGGAGGGCAGTGGGGAATTGGGGATAACAACTCATTGTTTGCCCACTAAATGTTGTAACTCATTATGGACAATAAATTAAAAAAATATTTAAAAAAAAGGATAAAAAATCAGAGTTGGTTCTTTCAAAAGATAAACAAGATTGACAAACCTCTAGCCAAATTAGCCAAAAAAGAGAAAGCGGACCCAAATCAATAAAATTAAAACAAATGCCAAGAAAATCATAAGGTCATACTGCAAAAACCTATATTCCACCATACTGGAAAATTGAACAAAATGACAAATTTCTGCATGCATATGACCCACCAAAGTAGAACCAAGATGGGATAAATAAGTTAAATAGATATAGAACAAGCAATAAGACTGAATGGTAATGAAAAAAATCCTCCCAGCCAAAAATGTTCAGGGTTACATGGATTCACAGGCGAACTCTCCTAGTCCTCTAAAGCAGAACTAAAAATTATTCTCAAATTATTTCATAAAACATAAAAAGAAGGAATACTCCTTAACTACTTTTATTATGCTAGCATTATACTAATACCACAAATAAATAGACACAAAACAAAAAATGAAAACCATAGACCAATATTCCTGATGAATATAGATGCAAAATTTCTCAATAAAAATGCTTAAAAACTGAATTAAAGAATATATCAAAAAGGTCATATACCTTCATCAGGTTGGCTTCATTCCAGAGATACAGAGGTGGTTGAGTATATGTGAGAAAGAAATTTAATATATCATTCCATACACTTAATACACAAATCACATGATCATCTCAATAGATGCAGAAAAGGCCTTTGACAAATTTAAAAATCCCTTCATGATAAAAAAAAAACCTGCAAAGACAAGGGTTGGAAGGAACATATCACAATATAATAAAAGACAAATCTATAGCCAACATCATGCTAAATAGATAAGCATTTCCTTTAAAATCTGGAACAAGACAAGGGTGTTTACTGTCTCTGCTTCAAATTGATATAGTGCTTGAAGTCTTAGCTACAGTGATAAGTCAGGAAAAAGAAATAAAAAGGGAAATAAATAGGAAAGGAAGGCATAAAACTTTCCTTATTTGCAGATGATATGATTCTTTGTAGAAGAGCCCCTAAAAACTCCATTGGAAAATTCCTAGAGTGATAAAATCTTTCATCAAAGTTACAGGGATACAAAATTAACACTCAAACATATTCTTACATGCTAATGAAAAGCAAACTGAGAAAGAAATCAAGGAAACAATCCCATGCATAGTAGCCATAAAAAATTAACCTTGGAATAACCTTAAATAAGGAAGTGAAGTATGTCTATAAACAGAAACATTCAAACACCAAAGAAAGGCATGGAGGATTCCACAAGAAGACGAGCTGTCCATGCTCATGGATTGGAAGAAATAATATCACGAAAATGGCCATCCTACCAAAAGAACCCTCCAGACTTCATGCAGTCCCTGTCAAAATTTCAATGCCACCCATTTTTGGTGTGAATTCAATAATTTCATTTTCTTCACAGCTGAATATAACTCCTTCGTGCATGAGTGCTGTATCTTCATTATAGACTCATCAATTGATGGACTCGTGGGTGGATTCCATTGTCTGGCTCTCGTGAATAGAGCAGCAATAAACATGGATGAGCAAGTGTCCCTAATGGTAAAGTGCAGAGTCCTTAGGGTATATGCTGGATCATATGGTCATTCTATTTTTGCCTCTCCGAGAAATAAGAATCTCTCTTTCCCTCACTCTTGCCAACATTTGTTGCCATTTGATACTTTGATAATAGTCATTCTGACTAAGGAGACATGAAATCTCAAAGTAGTTTTAATTTACATTTCCTTGAAGGCTAAAGACGTTGAACATTAAAAAAAATCTTGGACATTTGAATTTCTTTTTTTTCTTTTTCTTTTTTTTTTTTTTTGAGAACTGTTCAGTTCCATGGCCCATTTTATGATTGGGTTATTTGATTTTTTTATTGCTGAGTTTCTTGAGTTCTTTGTATATACTAGACAGTAATCCTCTGTCAGATAGATAGCTGACAAAGATTTGTCAGCTGACTCAGTGAACAGTTTTCTTAGCTGCACAATAGGTTTTTAATTTCATGAGATCTATTTGCTGACTTCTTACCTTGTTCTTTAGGCTACAGGAGTGCTACTCAGAAAGTTCCTCTCTCTGCTGATGTCTTGACCTGTTTCCCTACTTTTTCCTCTAGCCTTAGGATTCCAGGTCTAACATGAAGTCCTTGATCCATTTGGAATTGATTTTGTGCATTGTGAAAGAGGAGTCTACATTCATTTTTCTACTCCAGATATGTAGATATTCAGTTTTTATAGCTCCATTTGTTGAAAATGCTATATTTTCTCCAATGTATGTTTTTGGTTTCTGTGTCAAAAGTCATGTGGCTGTAGTTACATGGACTTATACCTGGATTTTCTGTCCTAGTCCCTTAATCTACAAGTCTACTTTTAAATTTTTATTTATTTTCAAACAGAGAGAGAGAGAGAGAGAGAGAGAGAGAGAGAGAGAGAGAGAGGAGAGACAGACAGAGAAGTTCGGCACACCATGGCCTCCAGCCACTGAAAACGGACTCCAAATGCATGCACCACTTTGTGCTTCCAGCTTCACATGGGTACTTGGGAATCGAACTTGGGTTATTAGGCTTTTCAGGCAAGTGCCTTAACTGCTGAGCTATCTCTCCAGGCCCCCCATGTCTATTTTTACACCAGTACTATGCTATTTTATCACTATGGCCCTAAAGTGCAGCTATAAATCAGGTATAGTCATACCTCCAGCAGTATTTTTTTTGGGGGGGGGCTGAAGATATTTTTGACAATCTAAGGTTTTTTTCGTGCTTCTCTATGGATTTTAAGATTCTCTCTTGGCGTCATTTCCTACGGTGCAGAACCATGCAACATGCCCATGTGGTAGACTCTGTGTCTTAGGACCAAGAGGATGTGACAGACTAGGACAGAAATGGATGGAAGAGCAGATGCAGACCCCGACTGCTGACATAACTGGTGCATTTCAACCAGGAAAGATTCCTCAGCTCCATCTCTGCTCCCCTCCTCAGGGACCCTGAGCCTCCCAGGCCCTCCCCACCCTGGACGATGCTCATGCAGAATTTCCAGGTTCAAGGCCCCCCCCCCAGCTTGTGAACCCCAGTTTTGGGTTCTTGTCCTTCTTTTAACAAATAACTGTTTAAAATGGACTCCAGAAGGGTGAATTATGAATTATTGAGTTTATTTAGGGAGAAATTATAAGTTGTGAGGTTTATTTGGGGGGAAATTAGTATCTAGGAAGAGGTTGGAGCAATGGAACATGCCTAAGGACCTAGACGCCCATCTGGAGGATTTAGAGGAAACATCCGCACACATGGGAACAAAGCATAGAAGTATCAGTCCTTGTACGTCCACGTAGGAGAGCATTAAGACACTAAGCGGTGATGGAGTCAGTGCTTAATGGAGGCTAACAGAGGAAAGCACGAAGGAGGGAGTGGCTAATTCAGACGCCTGGAAAATGAGTAGTCAAGAGAGTTATGGCACAAGTTTAGAACAATCCCACACTTGGTAGATCCAGGGCTTAGAGGAACTCAAAGTGCCAAGGGTGTCTGGAAACAATACATACATGTGTGGAGCAAACACAAGAGGATCCAGACAGTAATGGGGCCCTCCCCCCCCCCAGCAGGCTGGGATGGGGAGACCCTTACTCATTCTTTAGATGAAATCAACACAGGTCAGTCAGGTTCCCTAGGTGGAAGAGAGACATAATTACCCTTTTCCTTTCAAATAAAAGACCCGAGAGGATTGAAAAATAGTGAAGGGCTCAGAGAGCAAAGAAAAATTATACATGTGATCAAAGTGAGATGTAGGTAGAAGGCAAGCAGGGAAATACCCAGGCTGAGAAAAGGGCTCTCCCCTTCCCAGCATGGCGGCAGAGGGGAAAGACAGACTTACATGTGTGTTCAGGTGGACGAGAACACAGGAGAGAGAGGAAGAGGTTAGCCCAGACAAACCTTTATAGTTTTAGGATGGATTTCTTTAAAGTATTTTTTACTTCTTTGCAAGCAGAAAGAGATAGAGAGAAGAGAGACAGAGAGAATGGGCACACCGGGGCCACCAGCCACTGCAAATAAATCCCAGATGCATGTGCCACTGTGTGCATCTGGCTTTATGTGGCCCTGGGGAATCGAAATTAGGTCGTTAGGCTCTGCAGGCAGAGCCTTAACCACTGAGCCATCTCTCCAGCCCAGGATGTTCTTTTTTAATAGGATGGATTTC
Source organism: Zapus hudsonius (assembly GCA_004024765.1). Classification (NCBI taxonomy): domain Eukaryota; kingdom Metazoa; phylum Chordata; class Mammalia; order Rodentia; family Dipodidae; genus Zapus; species Zapus hudsonius. The sequence goes on along the minus strand of PVHP010002980.1, from coordinate 74,626 downwards.
TGCCCTTAGACTCAGGTATGCAGAGGAGAGACCTGGTTGGCCTGTGAGTTAAGGGAGCTGACCCCAGGGCTTGCCCACCTAGGTGGTGTGTTAGACTGAGGAAGCGGCAGCAGAACTGCAGCCATTGTGAATGAACCGAGATCAGACTGAATTCCAGTTCTGTCAAGGAAGGTTCTCTCTTAGGGTCTCTGTTCCTCACTAAACTGTAAGAAAAGAAAATGGTTTTAGAGGGGAGAAACGGGACAGCAGAGGGCAGTTCTCATTCATACTGTGAAATTGTAAAACTAAAAGGCACAGTTTCTTTAGTTAAGTAAGAAGAAGCCCCATGTCAGAAGATCTCACTGCCTCCTAGAAACACCACAGACTGGGGACCAATGACTTAATTCGTGGGCCTTTGGGAACATTTACTCCACAGGAAGCACCTACTCTATGGCCAATAAATGTTTGCTGTTATTCTGGTGTGTAGCCAACATGAAGTAATGCTTGTACAGTTGGACACGGAGTGGACAGGATGGGGGAAGGCAAGCGATGAACAATAAACAAGACATTTAAAAAATAGTGTTAGGTGCAGAAAAATAGAACAAACACCCAGTTGTGGAGGGTAGAGGACCTATTTAGTAAGGGAAGTTAAGAATTTAGCCAACGTCGAAAACTTAGAGTCAGGGGCAAATAAGATATACACCACCTGCATCACCACGGTCAGAAGCCATCACCTGTGACATCAAGCTCCTGGGTAAAGAGACAATAGGTGGCTCTGAACTTTGAAAGGAAAGAATGGATCCTTGAACTTTAAAAAAATCAATTCAAAAGTTTCTTTGTCATAGAAAAAACCTTGATTCCTCACAGTCAATTCTTGTTAAGTTTCCTATAAAATATAAGCTTGAACAGAAAAATCACTTTACTTTTAGTCCAAGATACGTTGGGCTTTTTCCCTCTTCTTCAGATGGAGATGCACATAGCCAAATCTACAGAACGTGTGCTTGCCTGAAATGTGCAACATACAGAAGTGATAAACAAGACTCCAACCAATGCTGGAACAGGGCCAATTGTGAGCCCCTGGTATCCTCTGTGTGATTCACCACATTCCCCCAGAACCTGCCAACGCGTGCTCCTCGTTCCACAACAGGCCTCTCTCCTGTGCTGGACAGTGGATCTGCCCGGGAGAGTACGCAGGAGCCCACATTAGCACCTCTGGGGGCTGGGCAAGGGGGAGGACAGAGGGAAATGCCGGGGCTTAGAATTATTATGTTGTTGTGATTGTTTTTGCAGTGCTGGGGATAGAACCCAGGGCCTTCAGTACACCACACAAGCATTCGACAATTGAGCTATATCCCCAACCAGAACAATTTTTTAAAACTATTTTTATGTGCAAACAGGAAGAGGGGGAGGGGAAGGGATGTACCACGGCCTCTGGCCACAGCAAATGAGCTCCAGATGCATGCATTACTTTGTACATCTGGCTCCACATGGGTGCTGGGGAATTGGACTCTGGTCAGGTTGTTAGGCTTTGCAGGCAAGCGCCTTAACTACTGAGCCATATCTCCAGCCCCAAAACAATTTTTATTGAACACAGGCTGAGGATGCTGCAGGAAACACAACCTTTGCTGTCACATGGTAAAAGCTGGCACTCAGGACTGAGGGGAGCTAAGAAGGGAACCTGCCAGGCGGGACAAGCATGTACACATGTAGCCCACATCCACCTGCTCTGCCGCCAGGGACCAGGGTCAGGCTGCTGTCCTTTGGTGAAATTGTCCTCTTTAATCTTAATTTATTGGAATAAAAACTTGTGTGAACAAAAGGGTTCTGAGCCACCAAGGGTGACCCACAATCTCCGGCTTTCAGTGCCTCACTCAAAGCCTGTGGAATGTCAGGTTGTGGGATCTGACTCTTCTTAGAGTTTCACCATTGCTCAAGTTCACTCACACAGCAGCTGGCCATCTTTTCTTCCCTCTCTTTCTACAGACAGTTTCCGTGGGCAAAAATGGTCTCTGCCAAAGTTCTTGCTTTCTACCAGCCCACCCCCTTCTCCCACCAACTCCTCCCAAAGAAAGATTTGGGTTTTTTTTTTTAAATATTTTGACTTGAGAGGAGGAAAGTGGTGGTGGGAAGGGAATTATCATCGTCTATTGTCTATAACTATGGAAGCTGTCAATAAAATATTTTTAAAAATAAATAATATATTTTATTATTTGTTTACAGCACACACAGAGAGGAGGAGGAAGAAGAGGAGGAAGAGGGGGAGGAAGAAGAAATAATGAATAAGGGCATGTCAAGGCCTCCTACCATTGCAAATGAACTCCAGACACCTATATCACTTTGTGCATCTGGCTCGATGTGGGTTCTGGGAAATCAAACTATCAGGCTTTGTTAGCAAGTATCTTTAACCACTGAGCTATCTCTCCAGCCCCCAAAGAAAGATTTCATCATGTGCTTCAGATAAACAAGTTTTTCCAACCTTCCTGGCAGAGGATTATTTGTTAAAGGAGCAAGACCCAACCTGCGGAGTCCCCTCACTGAGCTCAAACTTGGATGGATAAGGAAAGAGTTGCTGAAATTACTGAACCATAGCTGCTCCCCATCCTGGGAGGTCTGGTACGGCCTTCCTATCTTGAGATTGGCTTTTTCTCCCATGAGTCAATTCAGATGGTGCTGGTTATTCGGTGAAAGTGCAGAGTTTAATCACCCAATGTCATGAAAAGACTGAGTAAGAGAATAGCTTTCCTCTGACTTCCTCTGGGAACAAGGCTTTACATTAAGATGGACGACGTGACAAGCTCTGTCCTTATCACTAGTGCGGTGCAGCCGAGCAAGAAGGCACGTGATTTTACTTTGCCTGGTCCTTTTCTGTCCTTAGTGACTATCTGTAGATCTTACATCCCCAGAAGATGCTAAGCACTTCTGATGCAAGTTATGTTGCTTAGATCCACCGGGGTCAGCAATGCCTAGAGCTGTGCCAGGCTGGTCAGTGTGTTCTCAGCCATCCTTTGGTCACAAGACAATCGTACTTGGCCTTGAAGCATGGAAACTGAAAACTATGCTGCACAGCACACGTGGTTAATCCCAGGACTCAGGATCACTCAGCCTGGTCTAGAGTGTGATTGTCTCAAACAACAACACTCCCCCCTCCCCAACAACCTAACAGCCTGTTCACACCTCCAGGGTGAGACAGAGCCCAGACGCAGGCAGTGAAATGGGTATGGTCTTATCTGGAGGGAAACTGGGGCTTAAGGTAATATTTTGGAACATGAAAAAACCTACAGGTTACTACTAATTTTAAAACTATTGTATGTAATTTATCAGGTTTATGTTCAGTTGGAATCCAAATCATTTTGAGCTGGGAAAATGAGACCTCTTAAAATTCATTAGTGAATTTGACATGCCTAGTGGACATCATGTTACGAGCAGCAAGGACAGTAATTAACGAGAATTTATGACATCATTTGGGAAACAGCACACAGTGCCCAGTAAACAAAGGTGCTCAATAAATATTCTGTTGTTAAAATGTGTTCATTAAAACAAGTACTTCCAGCAGACTGAGGCCCTGCCAGCACTAATGGTTTATGACTGTTAGGTTTATGCTTCTTTTTCTCTCTGCCGGGACTACCAGGTCATCAAGAAGCACTGAGCAGGGACTGAGGGTGTGATACAGCAGCTAGCACACCCCCAGTCCCGGATTCTATTCTGTGTGTGTGCACTTCACACACACGTGCACAGGCACACTAATAATAATTAGAAGAAGAAGAAGAAGAAGAAGAAGAAGAAGAAGAAGAAGAAGAAGAAGAAGAAGAAGAAGAAGAAGAAGAAAATTGAAAGATAGGAAAAGAAAAAAAAAACACTAAGTAGGTTAACACAGCCCTGGGACCACCAACCACTATGTTTGGGATGATGTATGTTTCTAAAAGCTACCTTCAATCCTTGGGCTCTGTTCAGGCAGAAGTCTGGGGTGTCAGTCCCTCATCAGTTCCTCACCACTCTGCTTGTTCTCCTTCTATAGCCTGTGTGCCCCACTTTCTTTCTGCTGTTGGCCTGACTCTGCTCAAACTCCTGATCTTTGTTACTAATCTTTTGATTGCTTTTGTTTTAACAAACTGAAAATGGGGCTGGAGAGATGGCTCAACGGTGAAGGCGCTTGCTTGCAGATGGCCTGGGTTCGATTCCCCAGTACCCACATGAAGCCAGATGCCCAAGGTGGCACATGAGTCTGTAGTTTGTTTGCAGTGGCAAGAGGCCATGGCATGCCCATTCTCTCTTCCTCTCTATCCCTTGCAAATCAATCAATCCATCAATCAAATATTTTAAAAGAAGTGAAAGTTGCAGGCTGCGGACACTGGCCTAGTGTGCTTGAAACCCTGGGTTGATCCCCAGCATGGCAGAAATTGAGTGTGGTGGCACAAGCCTGTAGTTCCAGCACTTGGGAGGTGAAGGCAAGAGGATCAGAAGTTCAAGGGCATTCTCAGCTGCATATTAAGTTCCAGAAGACTCTAACTCAAAGAAGAAGAAGAGGAGGAGGAGGAGGAGGAGACTGTTGCATGCAAGTCAACCTAATGTAGTGTACATTTGGAGAAGAGAAACTGTATTCTTGGAGTTGAGGCAGTTAGGGTGACTGGCCCCAAAGTAAACCGCAGGAATGTCCTTGGGCCTGCCCTTGCAGCCTCCACTTAGCTAGACATCAGAACTTGTCTTCGCCTTGTCTCTTGCCTAAAGAGGCTCCCTAGATCTATTGTTCCATAAACAACCCTAGCCATTCTCTGGGAAGGAGGATTTCTGGAAGGTTTCAGTTTAATCCTGGCATTGTGGTTGTTCAAGCTTAAGACCCCAGAACTTGGTGTCACAGACCAATCAGCAGTCTTTCTGGCTCACCTGAGCCAGAAGGTATAAAAGCCCTGACCAGGGAAAAGAGGTCTCTTGGTTGGCCAGCTCATCACTCCTGAACCTGTAGATGAGTGTCCCCTCCTCTCAGCCTAGGGCCCTGACATGGGCTTTACCTCCTCTGACCTCCCTCACGGTGGGAGCGCTTGGTACGTTTTCTCTTCTCTTAATGTAATAAAGTCTCTCTGAACCTTACCCTTTGGTCTATGGATTTGAGTTCTTTTAATTCCTCCCCTCCAGTCCTCTTCCTTTCCTTCCTCCCTCCCTTCAGTCTTTTTTTTTAAGGGGGTGGGGTTAAGCTGGTAGTGTACTTTTTGAGGAGGGTCACTGTGATTTGTCAGTCTTGGCAATGAGTGGCAAAGGGTATATATATATATATATATATATATATATATATATATATATATATATATATATATATCTCCTATGCCTAAACATATATATATATCTCCTATATATAGCCTATACCTAAACATATATATCCTATATATAACCTATACCTAAACATATATATATATATATATATATATATATATATATATATATATATATATATATATATATGTTTTCAGAGGTAGTGTCTCTAGCCAAGGCTGACCTAGAATTCACTATGTAGTCTCAGGCTGGCCTCGAACTCACAGCGATCCTCCTACCTCTGCTAGGATGCCAGTTTTTGTTAACAGTCCCTAAACGAATCCTAGTGGGGTTTGGGGATCTTTCCCCTTGCTAGGTATCCGGAAGGGGGTGCCAAGCTCAGCCTGAGAGGGTCAAGGTGAAGCACTCTGGGTGCAGATATTCCAGAAAGTGCAGCGGGCTGCGGTGGCTGCGGCGGGCTTGACCGCAGAGGTTGACCTGTTTAGCGACGTTGCCTGCTCTGCCCAGGAAGCGTCCCGACACGTGGTGCATTGACTGAGAGTCTACTGGATGCCAGCATCAGCCGCAGCCTAGCACGTCCCCTTTAAGAGCGCGAGGCGGCGGCCACGTGACCCGTGACGTCGGAGCAGGAAGCGCTGGCGGAAGCGGGTCTGGCCCGGCGCGAGCTGTCCGCCCTTCACGCGTGCCCGCTGCCCGCGCGGAGTGGCCGCCCCCTCCCCGGCCCCGCCGCAGGTGAGACCCACGGCCATGGCCACGGCCCCGCGGGGCGCGCGGGCTCCGGCCGAGGCGGAAGTGCGCCCGGGCGCCACGCGTGAGCATGCGCGCCGGGCCGCGCGCGGGAGGGACCGCCGAGCCCGGCCGCCCGGCTCAGCGTCCTCCTCCCTCTCCCGCAGCTCCGGAGCTCCGCGCCGGCCGCAGCATGAGCTGGGCGCCGTCGCTGCCGACGCAGACGTGCGGGGCCTGGGAGATGAAGGAGCGGCTGGGCACCGGGGGCTTCGGGAACGTCATCCGCTGGCACAACGAGGTAGGCTGCGGGCGGGCTGGGGGCTCGGCGCCGGGACCCTCTCCATACCTCGCCGCTCTAGAGAGAGGTGCGCTCGAGGGCCTCAGTGACACTCAGCAGTGCGTGACACGCTGAAAATGCTGCGGGACGCGCGAGGCTGGAAATGATCTCCAGATGAGAATAATGAACATGTGTTAGTAAGCTTACTTGATATCTTAAGAATTCGTTGGTTCTGTCTGTAGAGCTGCACGGCACTGAAAACCTATCCGTGTGAAAGAAGGGCGTTGCTGTTAAGGATAATCAATGGAACTCCACATCTCAAGTAAATTGGAGTGATTTGGACTGATTTATTTTTTGGATCTGCGTAGCTTTTCATTGTTTTAGTCCTTATGTGTCTGACACAAGTTTCTTATATCAGAAGTGTCTGTTCTCCCATGTTTTTGTTTGTGCTGGATGGTAGATGCCTTGAAATTCTTTGCAGGAATCTCTTTTTTAAAATATTTATTTGCAAACACACACAGAGAGAGAATATGAATGTGCCACTTTGAGCATCTGGCTTTTAGGTGGGTACTGGGGAATTGAACCTGGGTCATTAGGTTTTGCAGGCAAGTGCCTTAACTGCTGAGCCTTCTCTCCAGGCCTCTCTGCTGGAATCTCTTTAAGACACTTGTGTACTGTATGAAAATTATTTTTCCCAGTCTGGATAATACAGTCTATAATAAGTGCCAGGGTGGGATATTCCCCTGCAATGTTTCTGTAGCCCTGTCCACCTTCTGTTTATCAACCACTTACCCTCCTGAGAACAAGCCAGAACTCTTGACCTTAGGACAGATGGGGGAGGAATGCTCTGCAGAAGCTTAATCTTGGTTTTGTTTTTTAGGATTCCAGTCTTGGGCAGTGTCTGGAGCACATATACCAAAGCTAGAGAGACCACTCTTCTAGGGAACTATGACTCACCAAGCAGCTAAAATTAAGTTCCTGACCCAAAACTCAAACCCACCAAAGTTCTTGAAGGAAGTACTTGGGTTAGTTAAAGGTTATTGAACACCTTTCTTTTTTTTTTTTTTTTTGGTTTTTCGTGGTAGGGTCTCGCTCTAGCCCAGGCTGACCTGGAATTCACTATGTAGTCTCAGGGTGGCCTTGAACTCACTGCGATCCTCCTACCTCTGCCTCCTGAGTGCTGGGATTAAAGGCGTGGGCCACCACACCCTGCTTGAACACCTTTCTTAACTAAGGGATACAAGACTGCTAACCACTTCCTGAAAGCAGAGGTATCACACTGCTGGCCAGCTATTTCAGAGGGTCTTTCCAGACAGTCATCTTCCTGAGTCACTTAGTTGGAAGACATGGTAGGCCATGCCCTGAATCCTGTCATTTCTGAGCTAATGGAAGGACCCTGAGGAATGTGGGGCCATAGCATGGTACATTCACACACCCAATTTGGAAAGTAGGGTTTCAGCAAGTCCTGTAGGTGAAAGTGCCTTAGAAATATAACTGTCTTGTCAGGTGTGTTGGTGCACACCTGTAATCCTAGGACTCAGGAGGCTAAGGCAGAAGATTGTGAGTTTCAACCACTATGCAACATCTTGTCTTGTAGAGAGGTCCTGCTGAGAGATCGGACTGGCTGATGGTGTGACAGTGAAGAACAGTGGCAGATTTAAGTGATATGTAGAGATAAAAGAAATAGGATTTGGAGGCTGGAGAGATGGCTCGGTGGTTAAAGGAGCTTGCTCATAAATCTTGACATCCCTGCCTCGATTCCTCAATACGCACATAAAGCCAGAGGCACAAAGTGGCGCATGTGTTTGGAGTTCATTTGCAGTAGCAGAAGGTCTTGGTGTGCCCATACTCATTCTGTCTTTCTTTCTCAAATAAAAATGCTATTCAAAATGAACAGGATTTGTGATGGGGTAGAAAGTGGAGGGAGTCAGGGGTCAGGGAGGAGTCAGAGGTTGACATGTTTAGTGATGTTGCCTGCTCTGTCCAGGAAGTGTCCTGACATGTGGTGCATTGACTGAGAGTCTACTGGATGCCAACATCAGGCTAGATGTCTTTTTTAAATTATTTATTTATTTACAAGTAGAGAGAGAGAATGGGCATGATGCCAGGGCCTCTAGCCACTGGAAATGAACTCCAGATGCATGTGCCACTTTGTGCATCTGGCTTTACATGGGCACTGGGAAATCGAACTCAGGTCTTCAGGATTTGCAGGCAAGGACCTTAACCTCTGAACCATCTCTGTAGCCATATAACAACTTCTTAACTCTACACACACACTTAAAAATTTTAAAGGAAAATGTTATGTCTTATTACATCATGATCCTGGCTAGTAGTTTTTCAAAACTGAAATTTTATTTTTTAAAAAAAGGTTTCATGTTACCTGGAACTTAAAAATTTAATGTTATCAAAGAATGCATAAGCTTACATAGCCCACTGGAAAGAAACAACAATTAGAAAGTTTAGAAATTGTCTCAAAAGCTTTTTATATTTCTCTTTCTTTTTTTTTTTTTTTTTAACAATTCTTCCTCCATAGTAAAGTCACCTTACTAAGTAATCCATCCTTTCACAAATGGGTCTGTGAACCTGCTCTGTGGTCTCTTGTGCTCCAGGAGAGTTTACTTAACATTGTTATTTTAATAACCTGAAGCAGTTCTGTTGCCTCAGGGCTCTCATCCTTTCCTATGTACACAGTGAAGCCCATGGAAAGTAGGAAGAAGCTGAGTATGGGCTCCTCCTACAATATCCCCACTTCCTTCACTGTCTCCTGGACCATAGTTCCCTCCACCATGTGGTCCCCCTATGCTCTTGCTACCCCCAAAGTGCCCCCTTTTCATTGGACCATGGTAGGTTACTGGTTAAATTTCTGAAATCATTGTAATTTCCACGTTGTCATAACCACTCCCTTAGTCCCGACTCTGCTTGCCATCCCCAGGTCCTCCTTCCAAAGTTGTTATCTCTAGCTTCTCCTCCATGCCATTGTAACAGGCTAGGCAGCTCACATGCTGGAGGGGTTTCTTTTGTTTTTGTAGTTTGTGTGGCTTGCAATGCAGAAGATTGACCCCAGGATGTGGGGCAGGTACCCTACTCCTGAACCACACCCCTAGCTTTATCTTGCAAGCTTTACTCCCAGGGTTCATGGTCACTGTCCAAGGAAGAACTATAGCTGAGGAAGTGCAAGCACAGACTTTGGGAAGCATGCACAAGGCTAGTAAGAAGCTGGTGTTGGAGGCTACATCTGTCCCAGTCCTCCTGAGTTAGGCCACTTCTAGAACATTTCCAGCGTTTTCTAGGCACTCCTTTGTTCTCCACAATCAAGCCATCCCTATTCCCTCAGTTGCCATCATTTTCCTCCCAAGTGTGAGCCTTCACAGTTCTTGCTGTGTGGAAACAGCCTTAAATCTCAAGTTCAAGTCTCAGGACAGTCAGTGTAATTTAGATGGGCTGGTATTTTCAGTAGACCTCTGTTAGTATACAAAGAAAGGAGATAACTTCAGGGACCTGAGCCTGCAGTATCCTTGAAGGAGAACAAGGTGGGGCCTAGGTTGCAGTCACACCAAGCTGCTTTTATATTCCAACTATGGCTCCTCTAACTTGAGTCTGTTTACTTGAAGGTTGGATATTGATGATTCAGGCCTAGTCTGATTTTCATCAGAATTGAACTGAGACTTCGGGGTGTGGATGTTCCAGGCAAAACAAAGCCCTCCACTGCTGGGCAGAATCTTCTAGGCTGTTTCTGCATGGTAATATTGAATGTCACTTTCTCTAGCAGGTGTTTTTTTGTAAGAAAATTATTACGTTTGAGTTTCTGAAACCAGGGAAAACTGGAGTGTTTTCAGGACCTTCCAAGCGGCAGATGTAAGGAATAGTTTATCTGTCTATCTCACACCCTAGACCTCAGAAGTCAGGCTTGTTCTTGCAACTGAGCTAACCATAGGTAAAAATCAATCCTGGTCTCTGGGTAGTTGACTATTTTCAGTTTCAGTGTGGAAACTGAAGGCCAGTCTCATATCTTCAGTCTTCGTTATAAAAATCTATGCTGGCTAAGATGGGCCAGGTGACAACTGTGTGTTAGCCTCAATGTTTGTATTGGACAAGAAACTACATACAGTTTCTTGGATAGCTTGACAGGTTACCTAAATTACTAGCAGATCGGATTGTCTATCATGTTTTATGAAGCCAGCATATTGTTGGTGTAGACAGAATGTCTCCTTCTATGACTGAGTCTCCTGAACCTTTGAACATTTGAGGGTGCAGGGCAGAGGGGATCAAGGTTTCAGGTTGACTTAACGTTACTAATCAGCTGGTCCTAGGTAAGGAGACTGTCCTGGTTACGTGGGTGGGGCCAGTGTCATCACAAGGGTGTGGAAAAGGGGGGCAGGAGAGTCTGTCAGAGTAATACAAGAGAAGATGCAATTGACAATTTCTGGATTTGAGGAGGAAGTAAAGGATCACAAAGGAATGTTCATGGGCTCTGGAAGTTACAGAGAATGTATGTTCATTGATTTTTTTTAGTTTTTAAAAATGTTTTTATTGATATAAAATTATATATGTTAACAAAACAATATGCTCAGTATCATAAGTTACTAGAGGAAACCCTTAAAGCCAGGATGACATTCCCTTTGTGCATTAGGTATTCTCACATTGCCCATCGAGGCCCACTTAGACTTCTAGCACACAGAACAATGATGATAAATTTGTGGTGTTTCAGACCACTAGGATTGTGGTTAATTTTCTACAGTAGCAATAAGAAACTAGTATGTTATTCTGTTTTGTTCTGTTTCAAGGTAGGGTCTCACTCTAGCCCAGGCTGACTTGGAATTCACTATGTAGTCTCAGGGTGGTCTCGAACTCATGGCCATCCTGGGATTGCTGAGATCAAAGGCATTAGCATATGCAGATTTTGAATATCCTGATTTCAAGTTTCAGTGTCATCCTGAGACAGCATTTTTGACTAAACTGTTGCTTACAGTACTGTCCACAAAAGCATTGTCTGAGAAGGGCTCTTGTATCAGTATATTCTCTGCAGTATAGCCTCTCCCCCAGTCCTCTCTCCTGTGAAATTCTGCTGTCCACGAGTCTAGGCTTCTCTGGAGATTCCTTCGGGCTGGAATCCAGGGCCATTTTGTCCCACGGTAATAGAGTTCTTGTGACTGGGTAATTTATAATGAGCAACAATTATGTTCTCACAGTTCTGGAGGCTAGGAATCCTGAGATGAAGCTACTGGTGTTCGATGAGGACCTTCTTGCTGTCATTTGGTGGAAGGTCAAAGAGGCAAGAGGAGGCCCAGCTCCTTACCTGCTGTCTGCCTACCCATGGCTGCCCTTAGGACCCAGTCTCCTCTCAGTAGCCTGCTTCTTTTGGTTTTTTGAGATAGGGTCTCACTCTAGCCCAGGCTGACCTGGAATTCACTATGTAGTCTCAGGGTGATCTGGAACTCATGGTGATCCTCCTACCTCTGCCTCCCTAGTGCTGGGATTAAAGGCGTGGGCCACCACGCCCGGCAGCATTAAATCTCAGCATTCTAAGCATTGGTAGAACAAACTGGGCAAAATGTTTGGATGTGAAGACAGAAAGGAAGTGAAACTGGAGACCATTCCTGAGGTATAGTAGCAGTTTATGCTGATCAGAGAAATGCTTTTCTTGTTTGGTCTATCCCTCTTGAAAAACGGTGGATGGATTTCTTCCCAAGTCAGCGGAATGGCTGCTCTGGTGGACTCAGTAGCTATAGGGGGCTGTAGTCTTTGAAGGGAAGTCTGCTCTTCTCCAAAGCAAGCTGAGAATCCAAGGCAAAAATGAGACAAAGAAGGGAAGAGAATGATGCTTAGGACAAAGCCTGGATATCCACACCTGTGCTGCACGCAAGATTGAGGAAGCTGTTGTGGTCACAGAGGTGGGCATGCAGCTACACTGAATGAACACTGTATATGACCCAGCTATACTATTCCTGAGGATATACCCTAAGGACTGTACACTCCAGAAACACCTGGTCATCCCTATTTATTGCACAATAGCTAGGAAATGGAATCAGCCTGGAATGTCCATCAACTGATGAATGGATAACGAAGTTGTGGAACATATACACAATGGAGTTTTATTCGGCTGTAAAGAAAAATGAAATTTGGGCTGAGAGATGGCTTAGGGGTTAAGGCGCTGGCTGTCCTGCAAAACCTAACAGCCTCAGCATGGCCAGGAGAACCTGGCTGAATACTAGGCTATCCATGGTCCCCTGTCACAAGGACTGATCCAGACGAGGAGGTTATCCAGTGGAGGGGGGAGGGGAGGGCAGCGGGGAATTGGGGATAACAACTCATTGTTTGCCCACTAAATGTTGTAACTCATTATGGTCAATAAATTAAAAAAAAAAAAAAAAAAACTAACAGCCTCAGTCCCCACATAAAGCCAGATGCACAAAGGGGCACATAGGTCTGGAGTTCACTTAGAGTGGCTAGAGGCCATGGTGTGCCCATTCTTTCTCTTTCTCTCTCTCTCTCTCTCTCTCTTTCTCTCTCTCTCTCCCTCTTTGCAAATAAAAAAAAATTTCAAAAAGAAGAGAATGGATTTAGAAAATATTTTACTAAATGAGGTAACTGACTCAGATTCCAGCTTTGAACTTTTAAAAACAGCTTCTAGCCAGGCGTGGTGGCGCATGCCTTTAATCCCAGCACTGTGGAGGCTGAGGCAGGAGAATCACCATGATTTCAAGGCCACCCTGAGACTACATAATGAATTCTAGGTCAGCCTGGACTAGAGCGAGATCCTACCTTGAAAAACCAAAACAAACAAACAAAAAACAACCAGCTTCTCTGGGCTAGAGTGAGACCCTACCTCGGGGGGAAAAAAAAACCAACCAGCTTCTGAGAATGTTTTTGAGATACTGTAATAACTTTTCTCTGGCTCTGAAATGGTAATGACCTAAAGATGGCTGCACCTTTTTTCTGAAGTTTTCAGTTCTTAAATGACAGTTTTAGATGTGCTTACTAATGGATGATTCAGTGATCTTACTGGAAAACTCCTGGTTGTTTTTGGGGATTTCTACTTTCTCTTTTCCTACCAGGTGGGTCCTTGGTCCTGCAGGGACTTAAGCCATCTCAGTAAATGTGAGCGGCTGTGATGCACTTGGACAGCCTCAAGGATAGCCACCTGCGCAGTGGAAGTCATGCCATAGTCCTCGGCATGCCTTTTAAGGTCCCACCCAGTACCACTTGAGCTGTGCATTTTATAGAATGAAGGATGCTTTCCCTAAGATGCAAAAGCTAGGAGAATGGTCTGCCAGAGCCTCAAGGACAGCCTTCCCCAGGGGCAGGTGGCATTGTCTATTGATATTAGCCGATTTGAAGGTCCTTAGAGTTGAAATTTCCTGCCCTTTACATATGGAAATAGAAATGCGGGTATATTATAAAGTATAAAATATGTAGAATTTGGTAGTTTTGAAAACTTTCCTGTCCCTACTCTGTCATCCTAAAGGTGGTGAGCTTCCCCAGATGTGTGTTGAGCACGGGCACTGGGGACATTCTCGAGCAGGTGCACAGAACAGAGTAGTGGCACAAGTCCTCTGTTTCCCGGTGGTGGGGTCAGCTCCCAGGCTGGTGCCACTGTGAACAAGGGCACTGCTGCCCCTCAGCCTTTCTGGAAAACTCCCCCAGTAGTAGCTGGACTGCCTGATACCATAGCTGCTTTCCCTGCTGCTGCCCATGCCACTGGCTCAGAAGCCTCCCTTTCTGCATGTGCCACTCGGTGCCTTGGTGCGTAACTTCAAGAACTGGTCACTCTGTCACATGCGCACATGCACACTGATTGCCTTCTCTTCCGTCTCAACCACAGTGGGGTTGGAGATGTAGCTCATTTGGTAGAATACTGGCTTAGAATGCACAAAGCCCTGGGGTTGGTTCCAGCACCACATAAAAGGTGTGTATGTCACCACATCTATAATCCCAGCACTTAGGAGGCAGAGGCAGGAGGACCAAAAATTCAAGGTCATCCTTGGCTACATAGTGACTTTGAAGCCAGTGAGATACATGAGACCCTGTCACATAAAACAAACACAATGAAAACCACAGTAGGGAATGCTGTGCTAGAGTAGATACCGAAGCTTATGGAGGCACTCAAGTCTGATTAACAAAGACCAAACCAAACAGCAGCAATAAATCCACCTCTGCTCCCTTAAAGAAGAGCTCCACGGTGTGTAGTGAGGAGTTGCTTGCTATGGCGATAAGGAAGAGACCCAGGGTACCTCACATCGGGAGGCCTGCAGGGCTGGTATAGAGCCAGAGCACAGGCCTTGAAAAGCAGGGACCAGTTAAGGGGATAGCCTAGCCTGAGGCAGGGGACAGTGGCGGGAAGACAAGTTGGAGGCAAGCTTCAAAGAGCTCATGCCTGGAGACATGGCTTATCATCCCCTTGTAGAGTCAGCTGGTGAGTGAGGCTGAGAATTCCTATTTCCTAGATGAAGGCAGGCACAGTAAGTGGCTTAGCTAAAGGTCACAGAGCTGGTAAAAGACAGTTGGAATTTGACCATCTGAACATCAACTCTGCTGAGCTCGTATTCTCGCTGACAAGACAAAACTTTTACCTGAATAGACACTCGCTGTGGCATCATTAGGTTGAATCATAGGACAGCTACCAACAATGTTGTATGGTTTACCCCAACACAGCATCAGTTGGGGTTTGGAGGACTGGAATGGGCAGCAGAGGATTTATGGAGGATGTAGGGGCAAGGCAAAGCTTGAGGCAGGCGATGGGAATGGCAAGGAGGGCGGCCAGGGGAGCAGGTGTCCTGTAGCTTTCCCCCTACCTTCGTAGCTGCTGATCCCCACTGCGTCTTTCCCACAGGAGACGGGTGAGCAGATCGCCATCAAGCAGTGTCGGCAAGAGCTTAGCCCGCGGAACCGAGATCGCTGGTGCCTAGAAATCCAGATCATGAGAAGGTGAGGGGCTGGGCTCCACAGCGCTGTGATGCTGGAATGAAGCCTGAGCACCCCTCCACCTTCAGCATTATTCTAAGCCTCGATGTATAGGACACCAGCCAGGCGACTCTTCTTGCAGGGATTTAGAAGAGTAATACTACGTTGGCCTTGGGGCAGTTTTCTCATACTAACGAATTTAAGGCAGTCGTCATTGTGTGTTCCTGTCCTGTTGGCCCAGCTATTTGGGAGACAGACATAGGGCTTGGTTGAGTCCAGGCTTTTGAGACCAGCCCAGGCAACATAATAAGACCATGTCTCAAAAATTAAGACAAGCTGGGTGTGGTGGCATGTGCCTTTAATCCCAGCACTCGGAAGGAAGAGGTAGGAGGATCGCCATGAGTTCAAGGCCACCCTGAGACTACATAGTGAATTCCAGGTCAGCCTGGGCTAGAGCGAGACCCTACCTCACAAAAACCAAAACAAAAAAAATTAAGTAATTTAGTAGTCATCATAAATTTTCATTTGTCAGCAAAAATCCTCTCCCCTGTGTTTCCAATTCCAGAGTGACCATGTGACTCTGCTGCTGTCCACCCTCTTGTGGGTATTTCCTCCTTCAGTGTGGAGATGGGGTCTGTCCGTCCTGGGTGGATGCTGTCCTCCCAGCTGGTAGGGCCTGTAGGTGAACACTGTAAAAGTCAGCCCAAAGGTAATCAAACAGGTGATTCCTCTACTCGCCTCTTCAAAAGTGGACAAAGAGCAGGCATCTCCTTCATCATGTGCCCACATGCATGACCAGGTCACCTCCTCCCCTTGAATGCATGTGTTGGAAGTCCCTCTTGACTGCAGACGGAAGCAGTTTTAAATGGGGCTCTCTCTCTCTAAAGGCAGTAAATAGCCCATGTTGCACTCAGGGTGCTTTGAGTTGAGAGCACTGAGGGAGGCTGAGTGTATGGCAGCTCACCTGAGTATCAGTTAAGTCTCCATTTCTGAACCCCCATCTTCTTCTGTTTACTTCCATGGGGGACCAGTTACTCTCAGGGGAACGGGTTTGAGCTGAAGCTGCAGTACTGTCCTTATTGGCTTCACTTCTTCCTAGGCTGAACCATCCCAATGTGGTGGCTGCCCGGGATGTCCCAGAGGGGATGCAGAACTTAGCACCCAATGACTTGCCTTTGCTGGCCATGGAGTACTGCCAAGGAGGAGATCTCCGAAAGGTGAGACTTCTGGGGTACATGCGGGACACCAGGAAGGAAGAAACATGAAACCTTGCACTGTCATCACCAGGAAGCTCAGGGAGTCACAGTGAAGTCAGTGAGTTGACTTCACTGTCCCAAATCCCTTCTTCCCTGTCCACTGTGAGGCACCCTATGGGTGAATCAAAAGGCTGAGTCGGAGCCCCTTATGCAAAGACCAGGGAAGAGCTCCACACAGTTTGCACCATGATCACTGAAAGGGCAGGAAGCCACCCCCAGTCCTGCACCATCGGACACATGGGATAAGGTCTGTCACAAATGTCCTCCCGAGGCATGTTAGGGCTGCTGTAGTTGGGACAGCATGGCTGCTCTCCGCAGATGGGATAGCACTGACAGAGCACCGGGCAGCAGCAAGGGGGCTGGCCCCTGACTCGCCTTCCAGGCTTTACTACTTCCTTCTCACCGTATGTCATCTCTGCCCTAGAACTCACGGCCGACGGTGGGCGGTTCAGTGTATCACCTCCTGGTGTTCTTCCCAATCACACGTGCTTTTACAGGTGCCTCACTTAAGGTTCGGCAGCCCTGGGACATGGGCACACAGATGTAGGGTTCCTAGTCTACAGGTTGATGTCGTGGCCCAGAGACCACACGCTACCCCAGTGGTGGAGCTCTGGTGACAGCCACCTCTCCACCTGTGCAAATGGTAATGCCAAATAGGTTAGGAAAAATGAAAGCTACAAAGGAGTGATTTTAATCCTCTCTTGCTGAATCTTCCTCAGTTCTTTTGTGTGCCGGGTAGGGGGCTTGTGTGTCCATGTGCACAGAGCCTTGAGGATGTTGGAGTCTTCTATCGCTCATCCACCTTAGTTCCTTGAACCAAACCCAGAGAGCCTCCTATCTGCTCTCAGCACTGGACTTAACAGGGTGTGTGCTACACCTGGCTCTTTACAGGGGTGCTGGGATTGAATTTGGGTCCTCATGCTTATGCAGCAAGTCACCACCGAACTGTCTCCCCAGCTCATTACTCTCGAAGGCCCATGATTTGTGGGCTCAGATGCCCACTCATTTCTTCTCTTGTCATGTCATTTTTCCAGACTTACATCATGTGCTGTTCTCATGACTCCTGGGCCTTTCATCTTATTTACTTATGTATTTATTTTTCAATAAGGAAAGTTTCTGGGAGGCTTGGTTTGCATGAGAGCCTCTCCTATCGTGGAGGTGCGTGTGTCCTGGGAGAAATGAGGAACTTGGAGGACAGCACTGTGATTTTCCTAACCTTTCACAGTTGTGGGGTGAAGCCATGTACAGCATGCTGCAAGCTGCTCTAGTCAGGTGGAGAGTTCCGAGAGGCTGGGAGGGGGCGGTGACCAGGGACAGCTTCAGCAGTCAGTGAGCCAGGGACGATGATGGACATCTCATTTTGACTGTCATGGCATGGGCTCTGGGGTGATCTGGGGAGCAGGAGGCCCTTGCATCTTAAGGAGCCTCTCTCTGTTCTGCTGTCTGCTGGAGTGCTGCTGGAGGGAGGAAGCTGCTGCCCAGAGCTGTTGGGAATTTTTGTTTCCCAAAAATGGCAGCTTATTACCCCCCTCCGAAAAATGTTCAAAATTTACATCATGAGCTTGGAGAGACAAGCATGGCCGGTACAGCAGTAAATGTCCGAGTCTTTGATTTAAAGAATTAAGTTGGTTGTTCATAGTGTGCACCTCAGGAGACTGAGGGGTTTGAGACCAGCCTGGGCAAGACCAAGAATGTAGTATACATGCTGCCTAGTAAACAGATCATCCTGGGATGTTTGTGAACCGAAATGTTAATAATGACAAGCCCACTTCTGCCGCATGTTGGTCCCTTGATAAGTTTAGGGGCAGAAGGACAAAGGGTTCTGGCGTGTACTTAGCCTCAGGGAACACTTCACCTTGCAGCCCTGCCCCTTAGCTACCCTGTGCTGCCTGACCAAAGACTCCCAGTCTCCTCATCTCTGAAAGCAGTGCCTCCTTAGTGGGAGCAGGTACACGCAGGGCTATGATGCTGGTGGAGCCTAGGCCAGGTGCTAGAGAGCTAAGCCCAGTGCCAGGTACTAGAAGTACACATTCAACGTTCCCTGCATTAGCCAGCTCCACAAAGAAGGTGGTCAGAGAGTGGCTCTTTGTGAGCCCTTCCCTACCTTGTGTGTCTAGAGCAGACTGGTTGCCATTGAGCTTAGATAGACCTGGGCCAGTGAGGTGAGGTGAGAACATGATGAGCTCCTCCAGAAGGCCGCCTGCCTTCTCCTTGGAACAGGTCCTGCCTCCCCCCCCCCCACTACCTAGCTGCCTCCGGACAGCTTGCCCATAGCTCAGAGCTGGCTGGTGGAAGACACTGGTGGGCTCATGGTGGTGTGTTCTTCTTTTCATGCTCTCTGCAGTACCTGAACCAGTTTGAGAACTGTTGTGGCCTACGGGAAGGAGCCATCCTCACCCTGCTGAGTGACATTGGTAAGTTCCCTTCTGGAAGCCAGGCTATGCATTTCGGGGGTGGAAATGTGATCCCCCTAGGAGTATTACAAGTCCTGTGGTTTCTACTGAGGGCAGGGTGGGGACCTGCAGAGGGCTCAGCAGAGTGAGGGGGTCAGCAGGAGGCCAGTCGGGCAGGTGTTAGACTCAAGTAGTTGCCTTCCCTCCTAAGTCCTGAGGTGAATGAGGATGTGCTCAGAGTGACAGTTCCTTTCCGTTCAAGCTCCACTCCCTACTTCCCAGAATAGCCAGTGGTGGACTAGGTCGTCATTTGAATAGAGTTCGTCCCTTGGAAGGGAATTTTTTCCATTTCCACCCTGGCAGCTCTTTGCCAACCTTGGGTTTAGGAAAAACCGGCTTTGTGTAATTTGCTGGTTCTGTGGTGTCCTCACACGAAGGTACCCGGGAGACTCTCTGACAGTCACATGGGCCCAAGGTTATGTGGTGTTTCTTCTAAACCCTGGGGCCTGCTCTGGTGGGGAGAGAGGTGGGCCAGATCTGAAGGTCAGCCCCTCTTCTGGTATCACCCAGACTTGCTCGGGGATCTTTATAATAGTATCCAAGGTGTGCTGCTCACATAACCCACAGCCCTCCATTCCATGGAACATTCCAGCAATCCCACCGAGGAGGGAGGCCCTCAGTGGAATGGGGGCAGGGAGGAGGGAAATGGTGGTACCAACACATGAATTGTACATACTAATTTTCTACTTATTAAAAATAAATAAATAAATGATTGGCTCAAGTACACTAATGACGTTTTCCTTCTGTGGTAGCTTCAGTATTATCTCTTCAGGTTATTTGTGTCTAAGAGCCCCTCCCACCCCTTCCTTCTTGCTAGAGATGAAACCCAAGGCCTTGTGCATACTAGGCGAACACTCTGCCTCGACCTTGAACTAAACTTCTTAAAAGAACACACTTTAGTTACTACTTTTTCTCCAGAAGCTAGAAAAGTAGTAGTTTTTATGTATTACCTTCTCTATAAATATTCAGAAAATGACTGAAATTCCAAAAGAAATTAAAATATGTAAGGACTTGGTTTTTTTTTCTGAAAACCAGACATGCATATGTCAGTACGCCCAGTTTGCACACCAACTTTTACTTATTAGCAGTGTGGCATGGAGCATGCTGCATAGCTGGTTTATTAGCTGTAAAATGGGTGTATGGCTCACCTCAGGGTTGCTGAGCATGAAACGAGGTGGTTTACAGAAGCTCTTTGCGTAGGCTCTTTTCTTGGCAAGAGTACATTTGTGAGCAAATGTGTCCCTTGTTCATTTCCTTCCTCTTTGGCTTTGGATGCTTGGCTGCCTTCTGAAAACCCTTGGTCCCTCATATGGATTATGAACTGAGATTGGATCCAGGAAACCCGACAGGTGGGATCCATTTCTAGCCCAGCCACCTTTGGGATGCAGCCCCATGCCTTGATTCTGAGGGTGAGGGTGCTGATCTTTATTTATCTTTTTTTATCTTCATTCTGATTTGTGCGTGAGGCCGCCAGACTTAGTCCTTTTATAACAGTCTCGTGGTTGAATTTGAATACTTGTTCCAAGTGCTGGCTTCATGTTTCCTTAGCTGGAGTCAGCACTGCTTTTCTCTGCCAGGTCAACTGCAGATAATGGCAGAGCCACAGGCTCCAAATTTCTTTGCCCTCTCTTCTGAATTAAAGTTGTTTGCCCCTAATTTCTGAGCCCTGGCCTCTCAAACACACACAGAGCTTCATCACCAAAGCAGAAGAAGGTAGGGAACTTCAGTGAACTTGAAGTTGCCAAGTAGAAAACAGGCAGATGCCTGACAGGCTCATAGGGGTGTTCCCTGCCTCCTGTGCTGGGGAAAACCTGCCAGACCATTGCCTTGAACTCTTGATCCTAAAACGGGTGCAGAGACCTCCAAATACATAATGGAGTTTTGGGGATTCAAGAAAGGTCCTCCAAACCCTGAGTTCATGTTTGTTTTTTAACCAAAGAATTGGATAAGCCAGACTGAGAAGAATGATTTATAAACCATTACATTTTATTCAGAAATATCAGGGATGTGATGGAGTCGGAGAGTTCTTGAACATGCTCTATGAGAGAATAAACACGGGCCGACACAGAGAAGGGATTTAGAGGAAAGAGAAAAAAGTGTAGAGAGCTCCTGCCATGGGGGAGGCAGGAGGAGTTAGAGTCCATGTGGGAGTAGGGGTCAGGAGTCTCCCCTCTTCTCAGTCCAGCCTTACCAGGACAGGAACCTGGAAGTTCAGGAAAGAGGAACAGCCAACCAGTTCCTACTTCTTAAAGGTTCTGCTTTTGTGGGACATCCAGAGCTAAAGTATAGCACTGACAGTCTCGTGTTATGAGCCATCTCCGCAGCCTGTGGGTATTTAAGGGTATCCTTAAAATGGGGATTTGGGCCTCAGAGTGATTTCTAAGGCCCCTTTGACCCTGGTTTTTCCATTTCACTATTGAGGTGGCCATTCCTCACACAATGTTGAGATCCACTCAGCTGCTGCACACAGGCTGCTTTCTACCAACCCTTGTGCCGCTTTCTTTTTTCTCTCTTATTCATTCTTTTAAAAAAATATTGTTATTATATTTATGAGAGAGAGAAGGTACATGCCAGGGCCTCTTGCTGCTGCAAACTAACTCCAGATGCATGAAGCACTTTGTGTGTTTGGCATTTATGTCGGTACTGGGGAATCGGATCCAGGTTGCAGGCTTTGCAAGCAAGTGCCTTTAACCACTGACCAACTCTCCAGTCCCTCCCTTCCTCTCTATCTCTATCCTTCCTTCCTTCCTTCCTTCCTTCCTTCCTTCCTTCCTTCCTCTCTCTGAAATTAAGTCTTGCTGGTCTTGAACACGATCCCCCTGCCTCAGTCTCCTAAGCGTTGGGATGGTGGGTGCCCTTCACCATGTCCAGCTCACACCTCATTTGTTGCACGGATGTCTTTCGCTCTAGGAATTTTGGCTCCTTGCTCTCTCTCCATCCTCACCCCATCCCTCCATCCTCACCTTACCCCATCCCTTCATCCTCACCTTACCCATCCCTCCTTCCTCACCTTACCCATCCCCCCATCCTTACTGTACCCCATCCCTCTATCCTCACCTTACCCATCCCCCCTCTCTGTACCTAGACCAGTATGAGCTGCTCTTCTAGATTTCAGTTTGTTTGGCTGTTCTAGAGGCATCTTTGTCAACCCTATCGTTTCCTAAATCTGACCTTTAGTCTGAACTCCGTTTCCATGTCTGTGGGATATTTTTCCTAAGGTTTCTGTAATTTGAAGTCTTGGACTTCTTCCTTAAACCTTATCCCTTCTAGCATCTTTCATTTTGTCACTGAAGTAGTTCTCTTCATGTATTTCTGCCAATACATGAGTGTCAAAGTTAAATGTCGTCTCCTAGACCTTATGTCTATTGCTGCTTCATATTCTCCCATTCAGAAATTCTCCATATTTGGGCTAGGAGGTAGTGTTTCCTAGCACACATGAAGCCCTGGGTTTGATCCCCAGCACCATATAAACTGAAGTAGATTAGGCTAGAGGTAGGAGGATCTAGGAGTCCAAGGTCATCTTTAATACTTAGCAAGTAAGAGGCCAGCCTGGGCTAAGGACCATGCTTGAGGCAGATAGACAACATGCCAGAAACAAATACAGAATCTCCAAATCCACTGAGCACTCCTTCACACTATGTGTCCTGTTGTCTCTGTCCACACTGCCCCCCCCCCCCAATTCAGTGGCCCAGAAAATCAGTCATGACTTTGAACTGGCCTCCTTTTTGGCATTTTGCTGATCTGTCTTTTAAAAGGGTACTTTCCTTTGGGTTTTGCTATTGTTTGTTTTTTTCTTAAGGCAGGATCTCACTCTAGCCCAGGCTGGCCTCAAACTCACAGCAATCCTACCTCAGCTTCCTAAGTGCTGGAAATATAGGCATGTGCCCTCACACCTATCTGAAAGGACACTTTCATCATGGTTTGCTATCAGGCTTCATCTTGCCTTTCTCTTCAACCATAGTAATCAGCCTACAATGTATGTATAGGGCTCTCAGAACCCATTTTTCCATCCTCCTGTTCCCCTGACTGCAGCTTGCCATACCCCCTCAGGCTTCTATCACTTGATTTCCCTCAGAATTCCTCTGCTCTTATGATCATTGAGCAAATATGAAAATGCTTTTGCTCATTTGGTCTTGTTGCTTTCTGCTCTGCCAGTTAGTCATAGAGCCTGTTCTGGCCAAGAAACCTTGAGCCAGACTAAGTCTGCCTCAACAAAACCATCTTGGCCTTCCAGTCTGTTTTGCCTGGAAAGTTGAGTGACAAATTTGGTGGCTCATGGTAGGCTGGAACACAGTTTTGACTGAGACCACAGACATCCTGTTGTTGTTCTTAAGCAGTGGTGTCTTGGACCACCCATTGATTGACTAGCCTCTCTTTCAGTCCCTCTCCCATCTTTCTCCAGAGAGACTCTTCCTCTCTTCTTTTTCCCTCCCTATCTCTCTCTCCCCCCTAATCCTTTCCCTTCTCTTCTCCCTGTTTCCACTTCCCTGCAAAGTAGCAAACTCACATTAGGACTTTATACATGCTAGGCATGTTCTCTACCACTAAGCTACATCCTCAGCCCAACCAATTGGTTTCTGTCTTTCTTCCTTCTAATCCTATCTTCTCAGCCGAATGTATGTGTAGAAAGTAGGGATTCACGGCCCTTCCAAAGCACTTTCCTGGACAGAAGTCTGGCTGCTCCCATTAGCTCCCTGAACAATGCAGGGTGTGAGTTGGAATTCTGCTTTGCAGTAAGAGCACCGCCTGTCACAGTGCCGTAGCTCCTGTGCTGGTTCTGCCTGCTGCAGGTCCTCTCTGCAGAGTCCTCACAGGGACACACCACTGGGTAGTCCAGAGAATGGAGGGGATAGTGCTTATTTTTGTCTGTTTCTGTGCTGGACTGGATGCAGGCTAGGCGTCTTTACCACTGAGCTTCCTCCTCAGCTCCATACTATGGCCAGAAAATGAATGCTTCTTATAATTAGTTTCTGTAATTGGAACATGAAGAATTAGCTAGGTTTTTATGGGTTGTGGGGGTATAATTTTCAATTGTTATAGATAAATGCTGTCACTACAACCAGCTGTTGAGATTTTTCTAAAAAATTATAATTCCAGGCATAGCACTATTTTTCTTAATCTCATTATTGCATTTGCCACCCAGCTGAGCCCTGGTCAGTTTCTCTGGGCTTGAGACAGTTTTGATCCAGGTCCTGATGCTGCTCAGAGGCCATGAGTGTGTGCATTCAGATCCCTGTGGCCCTTAGAAATTGCTCGTGAAGGCACCAGCGAGGGGGCTTTAGCTGTGCGTATTCTGTGCTGTATGTGCTGCACGTGTTCTTGGCCCCTTTGCCTCTGGACTTTGTCTTTCATGTCTTCCTTTTTATGCTTTTACTTTTTATTTTCCACGGTGCTCAGGATGTAGCCCATGCTGGGCAAGCACTGCTGTGCCACTCACCCCCCCCCCCCCCCCCAGTGCTGCTTTCCTTTATGCCAGGTAGTTTTCTCACATAACACAACTGGTTATTAGATTGATCACATGGTGCTTCAGAATTTCTGTTGCTATGTTAATGGAGTTCTTTCCTATTACTACTGGATAAGCTGACATAGGAAAGACCTTGTCTATGAATACTTGTTTAGCTTCTAATCACCTTACTAAATCTTCATGATTTAGTCTGTTATCTCTACATAGGGATAATTTCATCTTTCCAGTATTCCATCTTTTCTTGTTCATAGTGTAATTTGCTAGGACTTCTGTTAAAGTCGTTCAACTCATCTTATGGATAAAATATTATGTCCTGGAGTCTCAGCTGCAGATGGGTCCCTGGTGCTCTGAGCCACTGTGCTCTTGGGACCTGTTGTCACCTTTCCCCTTCACAGCAGAAGCAGCAGGTATAGACTGACCTCATAGCTGCCTCTTTTCCAACGAGATCCTGCACTTTTGAGAGTAGGAATGCCCTATTCCCCCACAGAACCAGCCGGTGCTGATCACACTATAAATACACGCCCAACTGTCAGTGTGTTCTGTTTTCTGTCCTCATACTGTCTCACTTCCTCTTTGAAGCTGGGTCAGATGTTATGGGAATCCAGACTGTATGACCATGATGCCTACTAGAGAACTCAGGAAGCACCATAGCATGAAGACAGGAATGCACTTTTACTAACGTGCAAAAAAAAAAAAAATAAAAGAACTCTGCTAATGCATTAGCAGAAAGATCGGATAGCACAAGTAGGAAGCATATAGCCCAAATCTTAACATTCTGTTCCAGCCAAGTCCCCTTCACCCCATCCAAGGAGCATCTGCCCCAGTCACTTCCCATCCACTTACAAGTCAGTACATCAAACGTTAGAGTCTGTTTCAGGGCACACTATGCTTATCTTTTAAAGATAGACAATTCTGAAATGAACGGTTTCTAGGCGTAATTAAAATTCACTCTCTTTGCTCTTCCTCAGCATCTGCTCTTAGATACCTTCATGAAAACAGAATCATCCATCGAGATCTGAAGCCAGAAAACATTGTTCTGCAGCAAGGAGAGCAAAGAGTTAGTGACCTCCCTGGAGTTTGGTGGGCTGCCTCACCCTGGTTTGCTTATATTTACCTTTCCTTCAATTATACTGTGTCTAAGAATATTTTTGATTGGAGACAAAGCTCAGCAAACTGTTCTTGCTGGCAGGTTGAGGCAGGTGTCCTCTGCTGTCACTCATCCATGTGTTTCCTTGAGACCAGCCCAGAGCTGCTGCTGTTATAGTCAGACTGGTTGGTTCTCTGTTCTCCTGTCTCCATTCCCCACAAGGCTGAGCTTACAGGCATGGGTCACCTCACCCAGCTGTTTACATTGGTGCTGGGGGATTGAACTCAGGGCAAAGCAGGCCCTTGTGCTTATGTAGCAAGTGCTCTTACCTGTGAAGCATCTCCTCAGCCCCACGCACACTTATTCTTCCCAGTAGTTCTGTGGTACGTCATTAGCAGGGGCTGGCCTGGTCTTCTACATTAAAAATATCCAGGTTTAATGATATTGAAGGCTGGTCTATGGCCTATTTAGACCAAAGGAGAACATGAGCCCAGCATTTTTATAGAGAATGTTTCTTCTTACCCTGAATCCACCATGCCAAGGGCAATCTTCTATGAATATGATGGCTTTAAGGAATTGGCACCCAACACCCCTAGAAATTCCAAAGTATTTCTGCTCTAATGGAAAATGATCTGAATCTTCATTAAAGGACATTTTATATGGACTAGGGAAATGGCTCAGTTAGTTGTTTGCCATGAAAATGTGAGTACCTGAGTTGAGTCCTCCAAACCCACATAAAAAGCCCAACACTGGGGCAGGAGCCTGTAATTGCAGTTGTGCCTACGGTGAGAAGCGAGGCAAAGCGCTTGGGCCTATCAGCCTGGTGAACACAGTGATGGACAATAGTGAGGGAACCTGCCTCACAAAGGTAGGTGAGGACTGACACTTGAAGCTGTCCTGTGACTCCACATTTACGCCAAGATGTCTTTCTCTCTTTTTCTCACATGCACACATATGCACATGCACACACACACACACCACACACAAAGCATATGCACTTTTGTTATACTTTATTTTTGCATGTGTGTGGATGTACATGCCAGAGCACACCCTTGGGTGTGATTGCCTGGAATTTTACGTGAATGCAGGGATTGAGCTGAGGTCCTCATGCCAGCCAGGAGGAAGGCACTTTGCCCAGTGAGCTATCTCCTTGGTCCCAACACTGCGTTCTCATAACCCTCAGACTTCTCCTTTCTTTTTCTTTTCAGTTAATACACAAAATTATTGACCTAGGATATGCCAAGGAACTAGATCAGGGCAGTCTGTGTACTTCCTTTGTGGGGACCCTGCAATACCTGGTAAGAAATGGGGTTTATATGGTTGCTTCTCAGTTTCTCTGATGCCCATGTCTGTGTGTGACTATCTGTCCTTGACTGTCTGCGTCTGGGTCTTGCTGGCTGTGTGCATGTTTTCAAGATGTATAAGAGTTGTTGTGTGAGTTCAGAACCATACTGGCCATGCCAGTGTTTTCTGCCAGCAGATTCCCTCTAGAAGGATCGAGTCTCTTCTCTTAAATGAGAAGGTCTGTGCCTGTATGCCCTTACGTAGAACCCATGACCTGTGTGCGCAGTGTTTGATCTGGAAACGAATGGCCTCTAACTAGACTCATGCTGGTCTGTAAGCTGCACTCCTGTGAGGTCTCATGGGGCAGGAAGTGAAGCTCTGACCTCCCTTCTTCTGTAAGCCATGTGGAGCTATGTGGTTTGAATACTAAGGTACTATCCAAGTCACACATTCAGGAATACTGACCCACTGTGTTCCAGGTGATGTGCTCACAGTGGCAGCTATGCATCTGGCTTTTTCTGCTTGGTTGTAAATATCTCGACCATTGTGTGCTACATGCTATTTGCTTTGGGGTTACTTGTTCTATGTGTGTACAGTCAGGTGTCCTTTATAGCCTGTCTCCTATCTCTGCACAGCACCCATGACTGGGCTCCATTCAGTCTTCAGGAAGCACCTGAAATGTTCTAGTCCTTGTTTTTGAAAAGGTAGAAATTAAGGCACAGTGATTTAGTAATTGATTTACTCTGATCTATATAAAAGTGACTCCTCAGGGCTGACTTCTTAGCCCTTCTTTCAACACTTAGGGTGTGAGGTACAGAAATTCTTGGGTGCCCCTGCTGAGCCTGCTCACCTCCTCACAGTGGAGTGGATGTGCCTGTGCTCTGGAGTTGAAGTCAGGAGGAGTGGGCACATTGAGATGAGCTGGTGGCTCTTCCAACAGAAGGGCATCTTGGGGGTGTTCCCTGTGCTGCAGGCCCCTGAGCTGCTGGAGCAGCAGAAGTACACTGTGACCGTGGACTACTGGAGTTTCGGCACCTTAGCCTTTGAGTGCATCACCGGCTTCCGGCCATTCCTTCCCAATTGGCAGCCTGTGCAGTGGTGAGTAGACCAGCTCTGGTGAGAGGATTGCCCCAAGTGAGTAGAGAACCCCAGGTTCATCTCTGCCACGCCCATGCCTTCTGCTGGGTGCTACAGGCCAGGCCTGAGGAGGCTGTGGTTTGTCCAGCCATAAGACTCATCTGTGGACAATTGGAGCTATTCAACCTTGAACAGGAAAGCAGCTGTTGGTAACATCTGTAAATATAACACTGAGTGGCTGCCACTGCTCTGTGGTCAGTAGTAACAAATCAGTGTACTTACAGACCATTATGCGACTGCATTCACACTGAAAATGCCGCATATTCGTAAACAGAAAAAAGATATGTACACACTACAAGTAATGAGGAAATACAGTAAAATTTGTCAACAGTAAATTTTTATGTAAAATGTTTTTGCCTAAAGAGTTTTTCTGATCAGTAATATGGTTAAATTTATTACTTACTGTGTTTTTGAACTTCAAAAGTATGAAAAATCATCTAACATGAGGTCTCCCTTCCCAAAGAGACCTGATGGTGCTACTAGTCTTTATGTGTGTTGGGGATGTTTATACCCCCACCACAATCAGATTGACATGATTGTTTTTGTTTCTAAGCCTTATACACCATATACAGGACAGAGCTCATATAATTTGACCTCTGTCCTGCATAAGTCTTTGAAGCATTTTACACTGAGAACCAGTTTATTTATATAGCATACACACAAATCCTTGACTGGAGCCTGGATGTATTTTACTGCTTAATTACTTACAGAAATAGAGAAGTAATTACGAGCACTCGCTTTAGTAGCATGTACTCTAAAGCTAGAAGCCGTTAAAACAAGAATCCACAGTCACTATGAATATGGCTGTGTGTTCACACTTCAGATGCATATGCTTTTTATATCTTAAAACAAAACCAGCTAATTATACTGCCTGATAAAACCCGCTTTCACACTCATTGAACATGCTCTGTGTCTTTCCATGTCATTTAGATCTGTTTGGTACACCACCCAGAGGCCGTACTGTGCTTCATGTAACTCATGCCCTGTTGTTGGATGATTGGGTGGTTTATGGTTTGTACTTCTTAAAGTGACTCCAAGAATAGCCTCCTTGCAGGTAACTCCTGCATGCCCACTGTCACTTCCTGGGAATATGTTCCTAGGAACAGAATTACCATTGTGCTGCTCTCCAGGAAGCTGCTTTAGATACACGCCTTCCAAGAACACACAGATCTGGGCCTTTGCCCACACAGTTGCCAACACTGGCTGTCATCATTTTTCTAGGTACCTTTTTTGAGATTAGTTAAAAACATGAACTATTCAAAGGATGAGTATTTCTACCATGAAAGTATTTTGTTTTGTTTGAAACAGAGTCTCATGTAGCCCATTCTGTCCTCAAACTTGCTGTGTACCCAGCTATATATAGCTGGACCTTACACTCCGGCTGCTCCAGGCTGTCCTTCAAAATCTCCTACTGATAAATGGTTGTTGTTGTATTTTTGTTTTTTTTTACTTGAGAGCGTGGAGAGAGAATGGGCACACTAGGGTCTCTTGTCCCTGCAAACTCCAGACATACACACCACTTCATGCATCTGACTTTGCCTAGGTACTTGGGAATCCAACCCAGGCTGACAGTCTTTGCAAGCCAGCACCTTTAACTGCTGAGCCATCTCCTCGGCTCCTTGTTTGGGTTTTTATTGTGGTGTTGGAGATTAAACCTAGCCTCATGCATGCTAAGCACTCACCCTACACTGAGTTACACCCTACCTACCGTATACACCATTCATAAACACTCCAACCATCCTGCCAGCATGCTGATCATTATTTCAAAAGGTGTACGCTTGTGAAGTGATACTGCAGTTCTCTGAGTGATGGGAAGGACATCTCAGTAACATGGCTCATTTGCAGGCATTCCAAAGTCCGACAGAAGGGCGAGATGGACATCGTTGTTAGTGAAGACCTGAATGGAGCCGTGAAGTTCTCAAGTTCTTTGCCCTGCCCCAATAATCTGAACAGGTGAGGCACAGTGCAACCTGTAGTTTCCCACCTAGCTTCTCTTCCTTTTTAGAAACAGGTTTGAGATGATCTGATAACTTTTGAATAGATTATCAGTCTAAGAACTTGACCTAATCTATCTGGACATTAAGCACAGAATGGATTCCCATTCTTCACCTCCCTAGTTGTTGGTTGTTTGGTTTTGCTGTGCTGGAGATAGAACGCAGGCCTTTGTGTCTGCTAGGCAACACAGGCTTTGTGTCTCTATGTGAGTGCTAGATATAGCTCCACCCTTAGTTACATTCTCTTCTGAATAGGGTTTCCCTCCTACTCCATGGGAAACCATTTAAGTATAGGAATTTGTATTAGTCAGCTTCTCAATGCTAGGACAAAATACTTAACAAAAATTACTTTAAGGGAGGAAGGGTTTATTTCAACTTACAGTTTCATGGTGGGGAAAGCAGGGCAGGGGCAGGTCACATTCAGTCCAGCAGTGAAGAAGCAGAGTGCTGCATGCTCAGCCAGCTCTCCTTTTCATGCAGTCCAGGGACCCAGGAGATGGTGCCATCCAGGAAGGAGGGGTCATCCTACCTTGACTACTCTAATCTAGAAAGTTCCCCACAGACTTGACCAGAGATCTGTGTCCACAGTGGTTCTAAATCCTGTCAAGCTGACACCAGAGATGAACCGTCACAGAAGTGTACATTACTCTTTCACTCCTGATCTGGCCCAACAAGTAAATCTTTGAGGTTTAAAGGACATTAGGGTATAGTCTTAGGTCACAAATATAAGCAGTCCATTGATGGATCAGAATAAAGCTGTAAGGCATGTAAGTGACAGTAGGGGTGACGATCAGTAGAGGATGGGGTGACGTCAGGGATACTGAGCTTGGAGGGGAAGGCTTCATGTGCATGACATCCAGGTGATGGGGAAGTTCAGAACCTAGGGCTTGCAGGATGCCGGCCAGGAAGAGAGTGACTGTCGCCATGAGCCTCTTGGTGCTCTGGTGGGCTAACATCGGCAGTGCGGGCTCCTACTCCAGGTCACTTGAGTTTCACTCATCACATCTTTCACCCCTTTCCAACCCACTTGTTTCTTTTTTCTTTTTTTTTTTAAGTTTTGCCCATTTTATTTATTTATTTTAAGCATGTCTCACATTAGGTTTTTTTTTTTTTTAATTGACTGGTTACATTTTTCTGTCAGGAATTTACAAAGCTTCTTTTTCTTTTCTTTTTTTAAATATTTTATTTATTCATTTTCAAACAGAGAGATAGAGAGAGAGAGAGAGAGAGAGAGAGAGAGAGAGAGAGAGAGAGAGAGAGAGAACACCAGGGCCACCACCTTGTGGGGAATCGAACCCACAAGGCACTGGAGGCAAGTGCTTTAGCCACTGAGCAATCTCTCCAGCCCACAAAGCTTCTTAACTCTGAAGTTCCAGCTTTCAGGAGGCAGAAGCAGGAGGACTTGAGTTTGAGGCCTTCTGGGCTACAGTGCAAGGCCAATTTGAGGGTGCAGCCCATGGTAGAGGAGGAGATGTGGCCTGGGAGCTGGGCCTGGGGTAGGATGAGGCAGTGGTCATACTGTCCCTCAGTCTGGAAGCAGATGGAGAGGAATGGTGTCCAGGTGGCTTTCTCCTTTATTCCCAAGATCAAGAAATTAAGACAAAAAAGCAAATTTGCATAATAATGAGATTGATGTGCTGGGTTCTTTTCAAGGTAGAGTCTCTCTCTATTTTTTTTTTTTTTCCAAGATGAGGTCTCACTGTAGCCCAGGCTGACCTGGAACTTACTCTGTAGTCCCAGGCTGGCCTTGAACTCAAGGCAGTCCTCCTACCTCTGCCTCCCCAGTGCTGGGATTAAAGGCGTGCTCCACCAACCAGGCTTGGTTTATTTTTACATACAGAATTAAATCTTGGTTGAATATTTGTGGAGGTTTTAGTTTTATTTTATTTTTGAGACAGAGTATCGTATATCCCAGACTTCCTCAAACTCACTTTGTATCTGAGGATGACCCTGAACTTTTCATTCTCTTGCTGCCACCTCTGGAATACTGAGATTATAGGCATATACCACCCTCGCCCTCCCAACCCGGTTTATATGGTGCTGGGCTCACAACAGGGCTTTCTGTATGTTAGGTAAGCACTCTACCAACTGAGCGGCATTCTCTGCCCTTGAGGACATAGAACATGGTTAATTTTTATTGTTGTTGTCTTTGTTTTTCAAGGTAGGGTCTCACTCTAGCCCAGGCTAACCTGGAATTCACTCTGTAGTCTCAGACTGGCCTCAAACTCATAGCAGTCCTCCTACCTCTGCCTCCTGAGTGCTGGGACTAAAGGACTGTGCCACCATGCCCAGCCATATTTAATTTTTTATTAGTTAATATTTTGATTTTATACTTGTCAATGCCAAAAATACTGCTTTGTCTAAATAAGTAGTACAAAGTGCCAGAAATATGGTTAGGTCAATTTCAGAAATTGATAAACATTCTCTTAAATTTTAAGCCAAAATTCACCTAAATTTTTTTTAACAAAACAGACATTCTATTTATTTATTTATTTATCTATTTATTTATTTGCAAGCAGAGGGAGACAGAAGAGGAAGAGAGAGCAAGTGTTGTAGTCAGCTTTCTCGTTGCTATGACAAAGAACCCAACCAGAAGCAGCTTGTGGAGGAAGGAATGGGTTTATTTTGGCTTACGGGCTTGAAGGGAAGCTCCATGATGGCAGGGAAAATGATGGTATGAGCAGAGGGTGGACATCACCTCCACCAAGCACTGAAAAGAGCAGCAGAAAGGTGTACCAAAAGCTGGCAAGGGGAAGCTGGCTTATAACCCCCATAAGCCCGCCCCCAACAACACAGCTCCAACAGGGTTTCAATACCCAAACTGCCATCAGCTGGGAATTGAGCATTCAGAACACATTTGTTTGTGGGGGACACCTGGATCAAACCATCACAGTCTACCCCTGGCCCCCACAAACTAATAATCATACATGATGTAAAATCCAATGCATTTAACTCAACTTTAAAAATCCCCACAGTTTATTATCCATCCCAATGATAATCAAATATCTCCATAATCTAAGAGCTTTAACTGAGCCATAATGCCAAAAAACAAACCCTTACTGGCACAGAACATTCATACTGCAAAAGATGGCATTGGACAGTAGCCAAGACAGATTGCATCAATACAAGATTTAAACAGACATGGCGAACATCAAACCCTAACCCCAAGTCCACTAATAACCAGTAACGGGTCTTCGGAGTCCCAATTCCGCCCCTCCAGCTCAGGTACTCATGGTTCCAAAAAACTTCATCCGGTATCAGCAACTCTCCTTGGCAACCATCCCATAGTCCTGGCATTCAGTGGGTCTCTATTGCAATCCACGGTTTATCTACATGGCTCCCTCAGGCCTCCACTCAGGTAATCCAACACATCTGCTTCATACTTCACACTGCCCATGGCCATTTAAAAAAAATGTTGCAAATCCAATGACCCTCTCTTTCTGCATTTGTTATATTCCATAGTACCAGGTGGGCTACAAACTTGTTAATCCAGGGGAACAAAGCTGACTTTGAAGACCAGGAAACCTTCAGCATTCGGGCCCCTTACTTCAAAGAGTCCACATTCTTCCTGCTGTCCCAATGCAGATCACCCGGCCCAGTCTCAATGGCTGTCATCTCTCAAACGATTGCAGTGGAATGGGCAGCAGTTTAAGCCCAAAGATTTCATTTCTTAGTCATCTCCATCTGTTCACACCAGTCCATTTCTACACAAAGCAACCCTGCACAAGTTCTCAGGACACAGGCAGAAAGAACACAGCAAGCCTCTCACAAACTGCTTCTAGCACAGTCCCGACAAAGTTCTTTCTCACCCTCATAAGCCAAACCTCACTGTCCATAGTTCTTACTGCATTCAGGTCTTTCAACTCTGACCAGAATGGTCCATCAAGCTGTACTTACAGCACTGCAAGGTGTCTCCTAAGCTAAGGTTTAAATTCCTTCCCTGCAAATCAGTTCCAAAAAGCCACAGAATCAGGGTTCTAGCAGATACCACAGATCCCACTCTGGTACCAAAACTGTAGTCAGCTTTCCAGTTGCCACGCAGAAAGAACCCAACCAAAAGCAGCTTGTGGAAGAACGGGTTTATTTTGGCTTATGAGCTCAAGGGGAAGCTCCATGATGTCAGGGAAAATGATGGCATGAGCAGAGGCTGGACATCACCTCCTGGCCAACATCAGGTAGACAACAGCAACAGGAGAGTGTGCCAAACACTGGCAAGGGGAAGCTGGCTATAACTCTCATAAGCTTCCACCCAACAACACAGCTCCAAGAAGATTCTAATACCCAAATTGCCTTCAGCTGGGGACTGAGCATTCAGAACACATTCGTTTGTGGGGGACACCTGGATCAAGCCACTACACAGGGCTAGCCTATAAAATACTGTGTGTGTTGAGCATGCGACCTAGGGTCTCAGTCAGACAAACTGTATTGCTGAACTGTACCATGGCCCTAGAATGCATTAGCAGATTCTTCTGTTTTTTAGCAAGTCGGGAGGGAGAGAAGCTCCTAGTTTAATTGGCTGGAAATGCTTGAGTTTTCTCTCATTTTCATTTTGTGATGTTGAGACACCTCCAAGGCTGTGCTTTTGAATTCACCGCACACCTAGGCAGCCCGGCTCAGGTGTCTCTGCTCTCCCCAGTGTCCTGGCCGAGCGTCTAGAGAAGTGGCTGCAACTGATGCTCATGTGGCACCCCCGGCAAAGAGGCACGGACCCCCAGTATGGGCCTAACGGTTGCTTCAGGGCCCTGGATGACATCCTCAACTTGAAGGTGAGATGAGCCAGATTCAGCTTAAGTAAGAGGGTGGGAAGACAGTTGATGGTCCCTGGGTGCCTCCTTGTTACTAAGGAAAAGGGGAATATAAAGTCCAGAGAGCATGGAGCGTGGCATCTGGCCTTTCTTCCTCATGCTTGTCCTTCCCTAGAAAGTGCTAGAAGTAGCTGAGTATCTTGGCAGATTGCTGGCCTCTGTAAAGAATGGGTTGGTTGTTTTTTTTCCAGCTGGTTCATATTTTGAACATGGTCACAGGCACCATTCACACCTACCCTGTGACGGAAGATGAGAGTCTGCAGAGCTTAAAGTCAAGAATCCAGGAAGACACGGGAATCCTGGAGAAGGACCAGGAGCTATTGCAAGAGGCAGGTCTGGCGTTGCTCCCGGACAAGCCTGCAGCTCAGTGCACTTCAGAGGGCAAGGTGAGCTCCCGCCTTCTTGCACACCACCCTGTTTTCTCCTGCCTCGGTCTCTTGAAACTAATGGCACTCCACATTGCTACCATGCTATGTCAAGCAGTTAGTCACATAGTGAATGGACCTGCCTGTTTTTGTAAGCTGGGGTAGGGACTTCCGTGGCTTACTAGGAGACCATTTGTCAATTCAAGCATCATTTGTGCTTGAATTGTCACTTCTAGACCACTTAATATGGATTTCTTGTACATCTTTATTGCCAAAATTGTTGTTCTGTTCTTCTGGCCACCTCATGCTATCTGTGATTCTCTGAGTACATAGCTGTGTTAGGCACCTGCATTAGCAGCATCAGTGTGAAACATGGCCCCTGACCCAAAGAGCCAGTGAGGTGATAGATGGGGAGCATGTTAATACATGAGGAGGGCTTTGCACAGGGAAGTGTGAAATGAACCAGGAACTTCTGCACAGGAGAGTATTGCAGTCCACTTCTCATTGCTGAGACAAATAGCCGACCAGGCACAGCTTATGGGAGGCAGGGGACTTAGTTCAGGTACAGAATCCAGGAGAAGACCATCAGTGGTGGAAGAAGGTGGCTTCCTTTCACAGATGCAAGCAGAGGCATCACCAGCTGTCTCTCCAGACTTTGGGCTGGAATTCAGATCTGCCCCCAGTGACACACCTCCTCTAGCAGGGATCTGCCTGCTAGGAGCTGAAGTTGCAAGTTCCATTTTAATAAAACACCTGAGTCTGTGGGGCTGTGCCCTATCACATTCAAACTAGCGCAGAGAGAAAGTCAGAGTCAAACAGATTGTGATGCATTGTAAGACATGAGCAGGCAGGGATCTGTTTGCCTGATACCCATGGGCTGGATGATACTGATCTGAAGCCTCTCGTGGGTAGCTGCGAAGGAGGGGTCAGAGCCATCACATCTCATTCTGTTTTGTCCCTTTGCAGCTAAATGAGGGCCACACACTGGACATGGATCTTGTTTTTCTTTTTGACAACAGTAAAATCACCTATGAGACTCAGATCACCCCACGACCCCAACCTGAAAGTGTCAGCTGTATCCGTAAGAACACTTGCTTTTTAAATACTTTTATTTATTTGCAATCAGGGAGAGCTAGGCAGAGAGAGAGAGAGAAGGGGTGTGCCAGGGACACTCGCCCCTGCAAATGAACTCCAGATGCATGCATCCCTTTGTGTATCTGGCTTTATGTGGGTACTAGGGAATCCAACCCAGTCCATGAGGGTTTGCAAGCAAGCACCTTAACCTCTGAGCATCTCTTCAGTTCACTGTGTTGTTGTTGTTTTTTTAAATTATAGTTGTAGTACTTAGGAAAAAGTGGGAGGGAGAGACATGAAAATAATTCATTTACCCAGTGCTGAGGGCAGCCTTCTTAGGACACAGGTGGAGGAACTCAGGCAAGAAGATTATCATTAGCTCCACCTCACACTGGAGCTTTAGAGGGAGGAGAGGACATACTGCCTACTAGCCATTTATTCAGTTTTGAAGTTATATTTTAATAATTAATGTATTTTGGGAGATAGAGACAAGAGGATCATGGGTTCAAAATCATCCTCAGCTACATGGTGAGTTTGAGGCTAGCCTGGGCTACATAAGAACCTTTCCCAAAACAATCAATGTATGTATGTAAGGCTTAAAAAAAGAAAAACCTACAGAATTTTAGAAGATACTAAAGAATGAACATGCAGTGTGAAAAATAAGCATACACACACACCCCTCTTGCCCCCTAATTCCCTAGCCAGTAAGTTCCTCTTCAAGGAAAAATTCTTGCGTATCCTCAAAAAAACAAATGATAGCATAAATTCATACTGACCTATACCTGCTTTTCACTCAGTATGTTGTTTGGGTCATTTATGGGATGTATTGAAGAGCCTTATTTTTAATGATCGTATAGTATCCCACTGCATGACAGGTTAATCTATCACCTTTACCGTTTCCTGCCACTCCACATATATATATATGGAGCAGATCAAGGATCCAAGGTGCCAGAGATCTCCAGGCTTCTTGGTTATTTAGATATCCCAATATTGCTGGCCAATGCTACATTTTTGAAAAAACTACTTTAAATGTGGTGACACAGAGTCTCTGTTGGAAGTATATCAGCTTGTGTACCTGTGTCTCTAAGTGGATCATAAGATGTTCCTCTCTCTCTTTCTCTCTCTTTGAGACAAGATCTTGCTGCATGGTCCAGGCTTACCTTGAACTCACTGTCTAACCCAGGCTGGCCTCAAACTGTTGATCCTCCTGGCTCAGCCTCTCAGTTGCTTGGATGACATGAATGTGTCACTGTGCCTAGTTCATAAAATGTTTCTTAAATCTATAGCTATTTATTGACTGTCTGGTACTATTAATATAGCACCCAAAATCTGTGCTCCAGTAATAGAGCATGGTGCCCACAAAGCCCTGTGGTTATATAACCTCTGAAAGTACCAACGATGCCCAAGCAGGATGTGGTTCCCTATAGGAATGCTTTAATCATCGTTTGTCTCTGTTTCCAGTTCAAGAGCCCAAGCGAAACCTGCCTTTCTTCCAGCTGAGGAAGGTGTGGGGTCAGATCTGGCACAGCATCCAAACCCTGAAGGAGGACTGCAACAGGCTTCAGCAAGGACAGCGAGCTGCCATGTACTGTGCCAGGAGTTTTTGTCCTGATGCATTTTAAATTGCTTGGTGGCTGGCACTCTAGGGAGGGGGCCAAGGCAGGGATCCAGAAGCAACTGTTAGGAAGAGATGAGGGGAGACACTGGTTTGGCTAGGCAGGGAGCTTGGGTGGCCTGCTGAGGTGAGCGGCTGGCAGATTGAGTCAGAGGACAAAACTAAGGAGTATGTTGGCTCAACTGAACACAATTTAGAACTTGGAAAAGTTCATTGTAATTTGGGTTAGCAAAACTCTCCTGATGATTATGCAGGAGACATGCTGACACTTTCCCCAGTCAGGATAAATATATTGGTCCCATGTGTAGTACTATGCCTAATTCCAATTGGCACAAAACTTTATGCATTGCTGAGGGTTAGGAAATGGTCTTTATGGTTCTAAGTGGCTGCTTTGGTAACAGGATGACCATTGTTACATTAGAGACCTCCCTTGGAATTGAAGGGTTTTGTGACTGTGCAGGAAGTAGCATTTAGTCCCAAAGATGTTCCAAAGTTCTGTTCCTTGTGGTCCTTCAGGATGAATCTCCTCCGGAACAATAGCTGCCTCTCCAAGATGAAGAACTCCATGGCCTCCATGGCTCAGCAGCTCAAGGCCAAGTTGGATTTCTTTAAAACCAGCATCCAGATTGACCTGGAGAAGTACAGTGAGCAGACTGAGTTTGGGATCAGTGAGTGTGCTCTGCAGTGAGCTTAAAGAAGCCATTCTTCCCTTCTTCCTTCTTTCTCCCTTCTTTTTTCCTTTTTTTCGTTTTTTTCTTTTTTCTTTTGAGGTTTCTTTTGTACCCTTATAATTTAGTTGTTTATTTCTGTTTTGGTTTTGTTTTTCATTTTTTTTCTTCCCAATTTTTTTTCCAGCATCAGATAAACTGCTGCTGGCCTGGAGGGAAATGGAACAGGCTGTGGAGCTGTGTGGGCGGGTAGGAGACTCGTTCTAGGTTCCTGTACTTGTGCTGTGGGGGAAGCTGTGTCCAAACATTTCCTTCTTTCTTAAACACTGGGCTCATCTGCTACATCACCATGCCTTTACCTCACCAGATGGGCTGCAAAGAAACAGAGTAGTGCACACAGGGAGCCCTGCTGTGGCCAGGCTTAAGAGCTGCACAGGGAGACAGAGATGGTCCCAAATTATTCAAGAAGGAAAATGTCAGGTGGCCTTCCTTTACTGAGAGGGCACTGGGTGAATGATCCACCACTCCCTCTTGACAAAGGTTTTGGCCTAATTTTATTGACTCACGAAATCCGTAAGTGGGGCTTGGGGGATGACTCAGTGGTTAAAAGCTCTTTCTTGAAAAGCCTGGTAGCCTAGGTTCGATTCCTAATACCCACATTAAGCGAAACACAAAAAGCAGTAGTGAATGTGTCTGGTATTCATTTGCATGCAAGAGACTCTGGTGTGTCCATATCATTCACACACCTGCAAATAAATAAAAATAAATTTTAACAAAAGAGCCAGGCATGGTGGTGTATGCTTTTAATCCCAGCACTTGGGAGGCAGAGGTAGGAGGATCACTAGGAGTTCAAGGCCAGCCTGGGCTAGAGTGAGACCCTACTCCAAAACACAAAACAAAATCTTTTTAAAAGAAATCCATAAGGAAGAATCTAGGCAGAAATCTGCGAACACTAAATCAGATGCCCCTCATTATGAGGGCAGGGAAGTAGCATGACTCTATTGCCACAAATAAATCTAAGACTTGGGATTTCAAGACTTTTTCCACCACCATCCCCTGTACACTGAATAAGGAACTTCACCTCTGTGGCTTAGATTTGTCTTTATAAGTGAGTCCTAATGTGTTAATGAATGCTTAAAGATATATATCTTATAGATAGTTCCTCGCCTGACTCTAGCAAGGGGTATAATCTCCCCAACTTGGCACAGATGGCTTTGGGGTGGACACAGTAAGAAAAGACAAGACAACATACACTTTTCCTCCATGTTATTTAGGCCTCTAAGCCCTACTAGAGGCTCATTGACAGAAGAAGGGGCTGCTCTTAGTTAAGGAACTGCCAAGGGTCTCACAGCATGAGGTTCGGGCTCAGAGCTTCTGTGCAGTCATTTGAGTCTCCTGTGCTCTTGGAGGGTCTCTCCCCACCCACTCTGGCAAACCCCACATCTCAGAATGCTCTCTTTACATCAGTTGATGTTAACACAGCTGTTCCACCAGGAAAACGAAGTGAAGTACCTGGTGGAACGGATGATGGCGTTGCAGACGGATATTGTGGACTTGCAGCGGAGCCCAATGGGCCGGAAACAAGGGGGCACACTGGATGACCTGTGAGTAGTACCGCCTGGGAGTGGGCCACAGCTCTGTCCCCCAACATACATCAGCTCCCCTGTGGAGCTTATGGATATGTGTGGGAACCACTTCAGGTGCCCTGCAGGACCATCCTCCTGAATCAGAGTCCAGAGATGAGCTGGGGCAGATGATTGTTATGTGAGCTGCAGAGTATAGCTCTCTAAGTGACCTCATAAGTGTGAGTGTGTGAGGAGCCATTCAGACAGTGCGTTCCAGAAGTAGCATCAGTGTCTAAAGCTCTGAATGCCAGTGGTCCTCCCCACTTAGACTTACTTCCCTGCTTGTCCAGTCCAGTCCATTCTACCTAGCTCAGGTATGGCTTGTAGAGCAGGAAATGGAACAGGGAGGAGTCTGGCAAGCTCAGGAGGTTGGCATTGGCTCCATGAGGGGTTGAGGTGTCTAGGCACATCCATCCTACGTAGAGACCAAGCATGCATATAGCCCTGGCCAGGTGGATCACTTTACTGAGGGCTCGCTCTGTCACATGCTCTCTTATATTACCTCATGCCTTTACTAGGATTCTTAGAATGAGAAATCTGAAAATCAAAAATTATTTGTTCTGGGGCCAGGGAAGCACTTGGAAGAGTGCTTGCTTAGCATTCACAAGACCCTGGGCTTAAACCCAGCACTACATAAAAGCCAGGAGTGGTGACACATGGGTTACATAAGACCCTGTCTGAAAAAAAAATGATTTGTTCTCTCTGTTGTCTCTTGTTCGCTAATCCTTTATTCTCAAGTTTTCAGATGAGAACTTTCTCTGTTTCTGGGGTGTGTGTACATGTGTGTGTGTGTGCATGCGCATGTGTACACATGCATATGTGGTTGTACACACCTTCGTGCACACATGTGGAAGCCAAGGGAAGACGTTGTGTGTGTGCACATGCGTGTGCCCTCATGCACCCATGTGGAAGCCAGGGGAGGACATTGAGGATCCTCTTAGTGCTCTTCCACCTTACTTCCTTGAGACAGGATCTTTCACTGAACCTGGAACTCATACTGTATTCTTGAAGAGGCCAGCTGACCAGGGAGCCCTGTCAATCCTCCCGCCTCTGCCTCATTCAGTGCTGGTGTTACCAGCATGCATAGCCATGCCTGGCTTTTTGTGTGAGTGCTGGGGATCAAACTCCTCCTGCTTATGTGACAAGTGCTCTTATGTACCAAACCATCTTCCCAGCCCAAAGTTCTTGTGATGTAGCTCTGTGGGCCTGTTACTTTCTGTGTATCTCAGGCTGGCCTCAAACTTGCAGCAATCCTCCTCTCTGAGTCCTCTGGGTGTTGGGATTACAGATGTGTGCAACCCAAACCAGTTAGAGTCTTCTTCTGATGCTGTTGTCATTTCTCTTTATATTAGTGAAAGGGATAAAAGTTTGTGTTCAGCCACGGACTTGAGTTTTTTAGGGCAGTTGTGTCCTAGTTCAGGACCAGGATGGCACCTGGAATCCCTCTTGTAGAATCCAAGCAGAGGAGGAATTCAGGAGGGAGTACATACTGCTCTCCTTAAGGTTGCTCTCACTGAATGTTATGTTTGAGTTTTGATGAGAGAGTGATCGTTTGCTTACTGTAGATATCACCAGAAATGCCAGTCTATTCCCATTGAGGATAAGTGACCAGTCGCACCTAGAAATCAGTGATTCTACTGGCAAGAATTAGCAGACCAGCACTTCAGATGTGACTGTTGGGCCTTGAATCTGAGCAGCTTTTTCTCTGTTCCAGAGAAGAACAAGCACGGGAGCTTTACAGGAGACTAAGGGAAAGGCCAAGAGGTAGGTGCTTCTTGCTGCTTTGCCCCTTCTTATCTTGGTTTTGGGTCACCGATTCACTCTGTTGGCCACCAGGAGCAACTATGTCACTCTCCTCCTCAGACCAGCGCATAGATGGTGACAGTCAGGAAATGGTACGACTGCTACTTCAAGCAATCCAAGGCTTCGAGAAGAAAGTGCGAGTGATCTATACGCAGCTCAGGTAGATGCCCCTCCCCTGCTCCAGGATGAACCTGGGAGCCACAGTGAGGCTGTGCTGTGCTTTGCTCTCCCAGTG
Source organism: Zapus hudsonius (assembly GCA_004024765.1). Lineage (NCBI taxonomy): Eukaryota > Metazoa > Chordata > Mammalia > Rodentia > Dipodidae > Zapus > Zapus hudsonius. Next base: position 32,613 of record PVHP010002980.1, on the reverse strand, counting down.
AAAGAAACGGTCTGCAGCTTGGACAACGTGGGCTGGTGCCAGTCACCAAATGGGGCACATTTGTTCTTCACAGTAAAACCGTGGTTTGCAAGCAGAAGGCTCTGGAATTGCTGCCTAAGGTGGAAGAGGTGGTGAGTCTCATGAATGAGGATGAGAAGACTGTTGTCCGGCTTCAGGAGAAGCGGCAGAAGGAGCTCTGGAACCTCTTGAAGATTGCATGTGTGAGTGAGCTCTTGCCCCAGTCTCTTGGGCCCCTGCCCTGTGCGTCACTGTCCTCCAGCAGACCAAGGGCAACAACAGGCCCCTCATCTGCAGCTAACTGTTCCACAGAGGGTGGGGGGCTCCCTGACTCCCTTGGCACTCCGGAGGCCAGAAGTTAAAAATCCAGACATTAGCAGGATGGTGCCCCCTCCCCCACCCCCAGTGTCTGTAAGCCTTCCTTGGCTTGGGGCAGTATCTATCTGACCTATGTCTGTATCTTCTTGTGACTTGATGTCTCTCATCTGAGCATCTCATAGAACACATGTTGATGTTAGGGATGGAGCTCATTGGTAGAGTGCTTGCCTAATGTGCACAAGGCCTTGGGTGCAACACACACATCTGAGCAGGAGGTACATTGCCATAATCCCAGCACTTGGGAGGCCGAAGCAGGAAGAACTTGAGTTCTAACCCAGCTGGAGCTCCATAGTGAGACTTAGAGAAAGAAAGGGAGAGTGAGAGAGGAAGAGGAACATATGTCCCTCACACCCCCTTTCTCCCGCCTCCTCCCCTTCTTTCCCCTAGACAGTTTTGTTCTACTTTTTTGTAAAATTAGGTACATGATTTTATATATCTGTATTAAATCTAGGATCCACAAATGAGAGAAAACATGGTATCTGTCTTCCTGAGACTGACTTAATATGATCTCTAGTTATGTCCATTTTCCTGAAAGTGGAATACTTTTAGTCTTTTTTGTTTTTGTTTTTGTTTTGTTTTGTTTTTCGAGGTAGGGTCTCGCTCTAGCCCAGGCTAACCTGGAATTCACTATGTAGTCTCAGGGTGGCCTTGAACTCATGGCGATCCTCCTACCTCTACCTCCCGAGTGCTGGGATTAAAGGCATGTGCCACCACGCCTGGCTACTTTTATTCTTTTTATGGTTGAAAATTCCATTTGTATACACACCACATTTTCTTCACCCATTCCTCTGCTGATGGACACTTAGCTTGTTCTGTAACTTGGCTTTTGTGAATCATGCTACAGTGAAGAAGAGGAAGTGGTGCTGACCTGCCCTTGGGGGCCTCAGAGGGCCACGTTCGCAGGTATCTCTGTGGCGTGTTGACCTGGAGTCCCGTGGAATAAATGCCCAGGAGCGGTATAGCTGGATCTTACGGAAGGTCTATTAGGTTTCTGAGGAACCTCCAGGATTGATTTCCATAGTGACCATCCTGGCCTACAGTCTCACTAACAGTGTGTTCTCTGCGTGCTAGCGCTTATTGTCGTTCTTAATGGGGTAAGAAGGGATGTGAAGATAGTTTAGGTTTGCATTCTCTGTTGAATAAGGATGTAGAACATTTTTTCATGTGTTTATTAGTCATTTGTCATCTTTTGAGAACTATTCATTTCATTAGTTCACTTATTAATGACATTGTTTGATTTCTTTGTGTTTGGTTTTTAGAGGTTTTCATATAACTGAGATGAATCTTCTGTGTGGTGTGTACTTGGCAAAGATTTTCTCCTATTCTGTAGGCTGTGCCTTTACACTACTGATTGTTTCCTTTGCTCTATAGAAAAATTTGTGTAATTTCATGTGTCAGTTCTTGCTATTATTCCCTGAGCAGTAGGCATCCTTTTCCGGAAGTGCTTGCCTATACCTGTATCTTGGAATTAACCATTTCAGGTCTTGGCTCTTTGGTCCCTTTGGGGCGAGCTCTGGGGATCTAGGCTTTCCTCTGCGTTTGAATAATTTGCTTTCTAAGCCCCATGGTCTTTCCTCCAAGAGGTGTTTTTGGCATCTGTTTAATACCTGGAGGCTCTATGTGTGGGCTTAAATCAGGGTCCTCTCTTCTGTTCCTGTGATCAGTGAGTCTTGTTCAGATGCCAACATCATGCTGTTTCTGTTCCTCTGCCTCTGTGGGAGAGCTTGAAGTCAAGCATGGTGGTGACTCCAGGACTTTTGTCTTTACTGAGGGTTGCTTTAGCTATCCAGGGTCTTCTTCCACATGAATTTTAGGATTATTTTTCCATTTCTGTGAAAATGTCATAGGGATTTTGATGGAGATTACATTGAGTCTAGGGTTTTGGTAAGAGCCATTTTCACAATGCCAGTTCTTCGGATGATTCGGATCTTGTTTTACTTTTTTTTTTATTTTTTAAGTTTTTTTAGTTTTGTTTTGGTTTGGTTTGGTTTGATTTGGTTTGGTTTTTGGAGGTAGGGTCTTGCTCTGAGAGTCCAGGCTGACCTGGAATTCACTATGTAGTCTCAGGCTGGCCTTGAACTCACGACGATCCTCCTACCTCTGCCTCCGGAGTGCTGGGATTCAAGGTGTGCGCCACCACGCCCGGCTTGTTTTACATTTTTCACTGACGAGGTTTTCATTTCTTTGGTAAGTTTATTTCAAGGGTTTTGTGGTTGTTATTGCAGTTTGGTTTTGAGGCTGTAATAAACATGTGCACGCCATCTTACTGCAGCTGTGATGCCACTGAGTGTCGCTCGGAGAAAATGTGAAACAGGAGCTAACAGAAGGGAGTGAGCCATGAAACAGCCCGTCACTGGGAGAGTCACCCATTGGGCAGGGCTGTAGAGCGCTGAGGGGACGGCAGGAAAAGCAGGTCAGTTGTTAGTAGCTTGAAGAGCAGAGCCTGCACAGTGGCACACGTCTGTGATCCAAGAAGTGGGGACCCTGTCTCAGAAAACAAAGAATGGCAAAAAGGAGACTAGGTAGATAATGGTTTACTGGAGAAGCGAGATACATGGTGCTTTGTAAGGATTTTAGAGACAATGTGCCAGGAGATTCCTAGTCAGAGATGGGCCACGGGCAGGTCCTGAGGCTCCAGAGGCATTGGGATCAGGAGCATCAGTGAGGGACATTTCCTCCTGTGAGAAAGGAGAGAGAGAGACATGACATGGTAGACAGCATCCGAGCAGAGAGATGTTGAGGTGTGCACAGGTGCTGGCTTGATTTGCGCCCATGTTCACTGAGGGCCCAGCAGTGTGAAAGCTGGAGAGGAAAGGAGAGAGAATGGTACCTGTCACGGACAGGGATGTGGAGGAGAATGCTCTAGAGCAGCAAGTGCTCTGAGGCACTGTGACAAGCATGAAGGGAGGCGTGAGTGCGGGAAACGCTGGCTCTCATCCCAGACCCCTGAACAGTGAGTAGAAGTTAGGGTTGTGTGGCAGTGAGAACACTCCAGGGCAGAGACACTGCTTCATTAAAGGCCTGGTGCGTGCGCTGGCTAGGTGGCAGGAGGCGCTACAGTGCTGGGGACGAGGCATTACTGAATTCGAGACTAGAGAGGGCCAGTGCGGGCTAGTGCAGGACACCTTTATTCTCACAGCATAAGAAGAACCATTCAGGTTCTTTTCTTTTTCTTCCCTTTTATATAGAAAGAATTTCATTGTAGAGCAATCACTGGTGGCAGCCAGAGCCTGGATATGGCACTTCAACAGGCCTCAGCATTAAGAGTGAGGCACCTTGTAGGGGTTGGACTGGAGCTCAGTAGCCCCTGTGGGGAGCAGGCTACCATCAGTACAGGAATGACCTGCCATACTCAAACTGGAGGACGTGGTGCAGTCTCTCCATAGATGGTCCAGCACATTGCTGAGGAACATAGGCAGTAATGAAACGAGGAGCTGGGACAGTGAGACGCAACAGACAAAGGGGCGGTCAGAGACCTGGAGATGTGGCTAGAAGTGCTGAGGACCTGGCCACAACCACAGGCAGGAGGAAGTACAGCAGCTGCCGGCTGAGCCTTGGCTCCTAGGAAGGCTGTCCACGGCTCTCCCTGCCACCCAACACCATGGTTTTCTTCTCAGCCATAACAAAGGTAGTTTATGTAATTCAGTCTCTTAACTACTTTGCACGTCTTGGTCTCCTACTTTGAAGAGACAAAAAGCACCTTCCTCTTCTTTCCCCATAAGAGCTCCCCCAGGGATCCAACAACTCCAGAAAAGCCTACAGACACGGGCACTTAAGGACCCTGTGCTTACTCATGAAGCACAGCTGTGGAACTCGAAGTCCCAGCTGCTGCCATGGACAGACATGTTGACTAGTTTCTAGGAATAGCTGTGGTGTCTTGCAGCCAACTGTCCCATGAGGGAGTACTGTGGTGTGGAGCAGAACTTTTTTCATGACTTGACTCCAGAACTTGGGTGATTGCCTTTTTGGTTATCTTTCAGAGCAAAGTCCGAGGTCCTGTCAGTGGAAGCCCAGATAGCATGAATGCATCTCGACTCAGTCACCCTGGTCAACTAATGTCCCAGCCTTCCACTGCCTGCGACAGCTCACCTCAGTCTGCCCAGAAAAGGTAAATAAACCATGCTTGAAAGTGCCTGGGGGGGGGGGGACCGTGTTCCCTGATCCCATCTGTCTGAGGGTCTTGTTGCTGCTCTTTGGACACAAACTTGATTTCAGTCTGCCCCCATTGCCTCTGTCACTTGCTGACTCACTAGTTTCCTTCAAATTCTGACTTGTTTAGTGAGAGTATGTTAGGAATGTTGTTGTTGTATTGATGCTATTTGTTCTTCAAAACCCAGCTCAGGGTATGCACTTCTCGCTCTCAGCCACTTCCACCTGGAGTGACCAAGTACTGTGTCCCCTCTGCTCCCTTAGTGCCCTTCGGACCAAGTCTCTGAAGGCAGCTCTACTCATTTCTGAACCTTTGCAGGCATTTGCAGCCACCACCAGGGGTCTCTAGGGCAGACCTGCTGCCCCTACAAATGCTTGCTCGAGTTCAGCCATTAGCAGCAGCAGAAAGGCAAGTTCTCGGTTACTGCCAGAACCTCCTGAATTAGAGTGCTGCACACTCAAGTGTAAGGGCAGACCCTCCTCCCTCGGATACCCTTTCTCACAGTGGCCCCTACCTTTAGGGTACACTGTGTCCCTTCGCCATCCACACACACTAGTGTCTGTATTGTTTTATTTGGCTCGGTTGGGCACTTAGCATCTTCTGTGTCCTGGTCGTCAGGCACTGAATGTAACTGAAAACAGTTCTTGTAGGCAAGTCTTTAGGCATGGAAAAGAGGTTGATGTTGGCCTAGTGTCAGCGACAGGAAATAGATTCAGGCTTTGTTTTCTGGGTGATAACATTTTCTACAGCTAGAGTAGTGATGATTACACAACTCTGTCCATACACAACAGGCAAAGTGTGACAAATATACCAAGAAAGAGGTTTTGAAAAATCTTATTCCTGACCCTGGAGAGTTTGTATTTAATCAGACATGGCTGCAGTCTTAATTACCTTTCCCACCTCGTATGGACTACTGGAGGATTGTACCCAGGTCTCATACCTCTCCTTGCCCTCTGGAGCTGGCAGTGCACTAGCTAAGAGTCCTGTGAATGTGCTCTGGAAGGCCTTTGTCATCCTGTGCTTGCCACTTTTCCTCCAGTGATGTCCTGAGATCTCAGAAAAGTCAGTCTGGGAGCACAGGGGACCTCTTGTCTCCCCAAGTCCTGGAGCTGAGGTCAGCAAAGACATGGTTTATTAGGCCCTCTCCTGTGTAATGTGCCACGGTAGCCCATTCGTGATAGGAAACTGACATTTCTTTTAATTGTGTTGCTATTTTATTTGGTTTGGTTTTGTTTTTTTGAGGCAGGGTGTCACTCTAGCCCAGGCTGGAATTCACTGTGTAGTCTAAGGATGGCCTTGAACTCACTGTGATCCTCCTTCCTCTGATTCCTGAGCACTGGGACTAAAGGTGTGCACCACTCACACCTGGCACACACATTTCTTATCATTGGAAAAAGAATGATCAGATTAGATGAAGTGTATGCACAGAAGCTTACATTTTGAAAGATTAGAAGGAACTATGGAAACTCATGAGTTTTTCTTTGTATTTCAAAAACTATGGGTGGGTTGGTTCTGGGGGAGAGGGTTCAGCTGTTAAAAGTGTTTGCTTGCAAAATCTGCCAGCCTAGTTCACTTCCCTAGGACCCATGTAAAGCCAGATGCACAAAGTGCTGGATGCCCTGGAGTTTGTTTACAGGGGGTGTTTCTGTCTCTATCTCTCAAATAAATAATAAATAATCTCTTGGGTGGGGTTACAGCTCAGTGATAGAGTACTTGCCTAGCATATGCAGCCTCCTGGGTTTAGTTCCCAGCACCTTGAAAAGAAAATCAAAAAAAGTTAGAAAACAGGTGCAGTGTGGAGAGAAATTCAATTATCTCGTCAGTAAAATCTATTTACTCTTCCATATTTTCAACAGTAATGTTTCTTTTCCTTTTTTTTTAAAACTGGGTGTTTTTTTTTTTTTTTTTTTTGAGGTAGAGTCTCCCTTTAGCTCAGGCTGACCTGGAATTCACTATGTAGTCTCAGGCTGGTCTTGAACTCACAGCGATCCTCCTACCTCTGCCTCCCGAGTGCTAGGATCAAAAGCATGCATTACCACACCCAGCTTCAACAGTGATGTTTCTGACTAGATTTGAGCATCTGAAAAGTATTGAACCAGTAAAATGAAAGCTCTGGTCAGTGTCATAGTTCTTTAAAACATTCCTGATTGAAGTAATTGGTACTTTGTTTTTAAAAGTTTCAAATATCAGGCTGGAGACATGGCTCAGTAGTTACAAGCCTGCCTACCTGAGTGTGGATCCTGACAACCCACACAATAGGGAGTGTCTGTAATGGTAGCCCTCCTATAACTTTAGCAGGTGGGAGTTGGTGAAGGTGGAGAGTCCTGGCTGGCTGGTGACCCACAAAGAGACCCTGACCTCTGCACACAGGCCGTGGCATCCACATGCGTGTGCACACACAGTGTCCAAAGCCTTTTCGTATGTGTGAAAACAGTAGCACCTGCTCTTCTAAGAAGCTCCTGTCATGATTCTGTCATTGTCTGTAGTGAGGACCTGGTGGCTGAAGCACATGCTCTCTGCACCCAGCTAGAAAATGCCCTGCAGGACACCGTGAAGGAGCAGGACCAAAGTTTCACGGTAACTATCTCTGGGGATCCTACTAGTCATATCCTTTTTCTAGAGCAGACAGGCAAAGAAAGATGAGAAGCATTGTTAGCCTTGGTCTCAGTAGGTATTTATGATGTTCGAGCACATTTTTAAGTTGTTCCTAATTATTCCTTGCTTACAATATCATATGTGTTATCTTAATCTTTACTGGATGTCATCTTGAGGAGGGAGCAAGCAAGCAGTTTTCCCTGGAGCCCTTCCTCATCTGCTCCTTGGGTACCATTGCTGAACATCTGTGTTGCGTTGGGCACTATTCTAGTCTCTGGTGAAAAAGCAAGAACCTGTCGTAGTTCTGTGTCTCAAGGACTCACAGCTAAGCCATAGGCAGTACTAGGAACAGGGAAAGTGACCTGAAGAAAAGCCAGCCAAGATAAAGGTTCATTAAGACAAAGATGAAATATGGGAAGGTTCTAAGTCATTCCTGTAGATGTCTACATAGCTTTTGTCTGCTAATACCTCATCTGCTTACCTCGCCCACTTTTAAGCCTGGGGAAGAATCAGGAGACATCACCACCAGCTGCAGTAGCAGCAGGCCCCGAGTGTCACTCACTGTTCTTGGCCTCCAGGTTCATCTGTTTTCATCATCTCCCAGCTTGTTTGCACTTTGGCCTGGTGGGGTTGAAATGGCAGCTGAGATTAGCTTAGGACCACCTACTTAGTGTGCACGTGCTGTGTTCCAGGTAAACACACTGCACTTACACGAAAATTGACTTCCCAGTTTCCATAGGCACAGAATTCCAGAGACTGTGAGCTAGTCCAAAGAGTATGTCCTGCATGGTTTTAAATACATAGTTCACTTGGTTCCAGGGTACCCTGAAATAGCAGGACTATTGTTGATAAAGGGTATGCTTGTTTCTAAAGTGTGTCTGGTTACATCCTGAAGAGGAAAAGTAGCCTGAGGTACATAGAGGCTGCTGCACATTTAATGTTAACTGTTGACTTTCAGACTCTGGACTGGAGCTGGTTACACATGGAGGATGAAGAACAGAGTGGCCTGGAACAGGCCTTCTGACAGAACCTCACCTGGTCCTCCCCCAGCCCTCCCACGGTGCCTCTTGCCATGATGATGTCCGAAACAGATCTCATTCCCCAGCAGCAGTGATGTCTGTGATGATCATCCTGGATCGAAAATGTGTCCTTCCCAGTCTGTGCCGGCCCTTTCTGCACACTGGACATCCTCACCACAAAGGCCCAGTCAATCCCAGATAAGAGAATGTGGGCAAACAGAGCTGTATAGCTGCTCCCTCTGCTGTGAAAAAAGTGCTGAGCACAGTTGTCATGCAGACACTGGACAGATGTCTATTGTGGATGTTTCAGGATAGCTGCCCACCTGTCCCCTTTGGACTCCAGGAGGGCCCTGATCTGCCCGTCCTCCTCACCTTACAGCTAGGACCCCTTCTGGATCCAGCTTCTCTTGAGACTTTTTTTATATATATAAATGGTTTTATTTGCAAGCAGAAAGAGAGGCAGAGAGAGAATTGGGTGCACCAGGGCCTCTATCCACTGCAGATAAACTCCAGATGCGTGCACCCCTTTTGTGCATCTGGCTTTACGTGGGTACTGGAGAATCTAACTCAGGTCGTTGGGTTTTACAGGCAAGTGCCCTGAATGCTGAGCCATCTCTCCAGCCCTTCTCTTAGACTTTTAATGATAGGTTTGGCAACTCCATCCTCTCTTCCTCTTTTCATTTCATTGCTGCTAAATTTTATTTTTACCTACTGTGCTGGTGGTTGTTCGGCACACAACTTTGAGTAAGTTGTATTGATGCCAGGCTCCTACTGTCTGCAGTCTGGCAGCCAGAGTGACTCACAGAGCCAGATGGGAAGGGCAGCTACCTCCTTTTGAGTCCCAAAGATTACCTGGGAGTCAGTTGTCATGGAGAAGATGAAGAGGGTGGGTGGGTGTCAGCTGCTAGTCTACTGATCACTCTGCCCCTCCTCAGTGCCTGCTGGTGGGGTGGGACACTGCTGCCGCTCACACCAGCTTAGCTGTATTATTAAATTGTTTCTTATAAACATTTTCTGTATTTTGTAACATGACTTAAAAACGTATTCTAGGCTCCACAGTTCATTTCTACACTACCCATGGTTAGAACTTCGAGGTCAAAATCTAACATAATGGAAAATTACCTGCATTACAAGCTGTGCAATATGACTATTGCTTCAACATTACTCAAAAGTGTGTGTGTGTGTGTGTGTGTGAGAGAGAGAGAGAGAGAGAGAGAGAGAGAGAGAGAGTGTGTCATAAACAGGTGCATTTGGAGAAGAACATTGGAGTATAGGCATTTCACAAAGTGATTGCAGTAGACACAGAAACAGGCTCTGGTCAAGAAGTTAAGGAAATGCTTCATACTTTAATTGATTACTTCCTAAAGAGTCACACAGGGCACTGGTAAAGTATCTAAAAATAATCTTACAATAAAGATGCTTGCTTCTCCTTATAGAAACCCATTGCTGACCAATGTCACCTGATCCTAGAGCTCTGCTTCCCCTCCCCCATGCTTGTTAAGTGTTTATTAATATTTAGAAGATCTGGAGTCTGATAGATTGATGCCAGGAATCTCCATTGGCTGAACAAAAGTTCTCCCATGTGCAGACAGGCACTTGTTCACAGAACTTTGACCAGTTTTAAGTCTCACTAGTAATCAATTCCAGCCATAAAAAAGACTTCTCTGACCAAGCACAAGCATTTTTAGGCAATTTGATGGGCTCATTCTATCCATTTAGCAAAACAACAGTAGTAGCTTCCCCCCTGGTCAAGGGCCTTTCTAGCCACAGGCACCAGGTATGAATTAGCTCCTATGGAACAGGCCTCAAGTCCAGTCAGAGGACAGTTGGTTATGTCCAGTAGGCACATCTTGCCTGGGTGTTTGGTAGTGTAGCTTAGGGCCCACTGCTCCTAGACTAGGGAAAACTTTCTCCTCCAGAAGCCTGCACAGCGCATTGGAGCACAGTGACAGCTAGTCAGCAGGAAGGAGGCTTCCAGCTCAGTTCCAGCTTGATTTCTTGGTGTCCTGAAACCAAAGTGTGTGGTGTCTTGAGCAGCTGAGCATACCATCTGCTCTGAAACGTTATCAATAGCTTGTACTGTTACAGGGCTCAGGTGGCCCGCTGACCAACGACTTACTGGGAGTTATCCTACCCCTGGAGCAACCTAAGGCTCTGGGAGCTGTGTTGTGCAAGCACTTCTGCAAGGCTCTTTATTTTTCTTATTACATTTTTAAAGTAGCTAGCAGAAAGAAGTAAGTTTTAGTTTGGGTTAACCCTTCAAACTCCTCTCCTCAACCTTCCGCCACGCTAACATCCCATGTGATCTGCTCTCCTCTCTTCCTTTTCCCTCATGGCTCCTTTCTAGATTCCTGGGATCTACTGAATCTGGAACCAACTTACATACAAATCTAAAATCTGAAAGCTAGGATCCACATATGAGAAAGTGAATCTGTTACCTCACTTAGTAGAATACTTTAAGGATCCATCCGTTTTCCTGAAAGTTTTATAATTTTCGTTTTCTTCACAGCTGAGTAAGACTCCTTTCTGTACATGTTCCTCAGCTTCATTGTCCATTCATCAGTTGATGGACATCTAGGCTGATTTCATTGCTAGATTTTGTGAATAGAGCAGCAACAAGATGGATGACCAACTACCTCTAGTGGAATGTAGCATCCCTAAGGAATATGCCCAGGAGTGGTCTAGCTGGGGGGGGGGGGGGTGATAGTTCCATTTTAGCTTTTTGAGAAAGCTCCACAATGCTAATGGCTACACCAGTTACCCTCCCATCCACAGTGAGTAGGGTTCCTCTTTCCTCACATCATTTGCTGTCACTTGTTCTTTAGATGCTGCTAGCTATTCTGACCAGAAGAGATGGTGTCTCGAAGTAGTTTTAGTTTGCATTCCCCTGATGGATAAGGATGGTGAGCACTTGTAAAATATTTATTGGCCATTTGTACTCACTGCGCATGGCCATTTTTCAAAAACAAAACTGTATGGCAAATCCAATGACCCTCTCTTCTTGCATTTGTTATACTCCACAGAACCAGGTGGGCTACCAATTTGTTAATCCAGGGGGGAACAAAGCATTCAGTCCCCTTACTTCAAAGAACCCACATTCTTCCTGTTGTTCCAATGCAGATCATTTGGCCTAATCTCAATGGTTATCATCTCTCAAATAATTGCAGGTGAACAGGCAGCAATTTTGGCCTAAAGATCTCTTTTCTTTCTGTGCCATCTCCATCTGCTCACACAGTCCATCTTTACTAAGTCAAGCAACCCTGCACAGGTTCCCAGGACACAGGCAGGCAGAATGCAGCAAGCCTCTCAAATATCTCCAAATTCCTCCTGTAGATCACTTCCAAAAGGCCAAGCCACAAGATCAGGGTTCTAGCAGCAACAGACCCCACTTCTGGTACAAAAACTGTTGCAGTCAGCATTCTAGTGGGTGTGCAGAAAGAACCCAAGAAAAAGGAGGAATTGTTTTATTAAGCTTATGGACTCGAGGAGAGACTCCATCCTGGCAGGGAAAATGATGGCATGAGCAGAGGGGTGGATATCACCTCCACCACAGCATTGCAAACAATGGCAGGAAGGTATGCCAAACACTGGCAAGGGAAAGCTGGTTTACAACCCCATAAGCCCACCCCCAAAAACACAGCTCCAGTGAGGTTGTAAAACCCAAACTGCCACCAGGTGAGGATCGATCAATCAGAACATATTCGTTTGTGGGGGACACCTGGATCAAACCATGACACTTCCCCAGTCCTTTAATTGCCACAAATTTCTGCCTATTCCTGCTTAGGGTCGGAATGGAATGATCTAGCACCTCAAGTTAATCTCTGAGGCTGTGATCACCACAGATGTGCTCCACAGAGACCGATTACTAAACTAGGATGTGAGCTGGGACGCCAGAGAGGAGGGTCGAGGCAGATTTCACTGTTTTTGCCCTCCTCTACTCACAAAACACTCCAGCCCTGACCCTAACTCCCAAGTCCAGGGTTCCTTAAGTGACCTCACTAGGTAGTGGTGACATCACAGTGCTCAGTTGCCATGGCAGAGTGATGACAGCATCTGGTGCCCTTGGGAAAACTTCCCTATCATTTCTCTACAAGATACCAGTCTGTCCGGTTGTCAGAGAGAATGTGTGACTGAATCTTCTGTCCTCTTGGAGCCTGTGAGGCCAGTGCATCAGGTAAGCCTAGGCCAGGCCTTTCCATGAGAGGCCTTAGTGTACACAGAAGAACCACAGTGCACTGCTACACACGCCTGCCTGCCACACCTCAGAAATCCTCTATTCATGGGGACAAGGAGTGGCCTGGTCCCCTCTCAGGGACAAACTACCTATTCCTGTTCACTCTGAAGGAAATGGCATGTCATTTCAGGGCAGCTGTGAGGTAGAAAGAACCTTATCTGTATCACTAGCCTTCCATTTAGGCTACAAAATGCTTCCTTCAGAGTCCTTTTGCTTTGTTTTGTTCTGAGACTATCTTCTTCTGTAGCTTTGACTCCCTAGATTGCTGTACACAGAACACACAAAATTTAAATTGGGACAACTCACCTGCCACAGCTTGCCACATGCTGGGATTACATTATGGTCATCTTGCCTGGCCAATCCTTTCTTGGTTAAATTTAGTAAAAACCAGGTGCACTTTAGTTGGTCAGTGAGCAGTGTGGGATAGAGCTGTGAAGACCTCGCATAAATCTAACCTTCAGGACTGGGGCAATAGTTCAGACAGAACTGTGATTCTCATGATACCCTGAGGACCCCAATCCAATCCCCAAAATAAAACCAGGGATGGTTATACACATCTGTAATGTCAGAGCTGTGGAGGCAAACACACAGATTTCTGAGGCTCCTTGCCAACCAGTCTAGATCACATGATGATACCCAAGCCAGTGAGAGACCCTTTCTCAATTAAACATGGATAGCACATGAAAAGTGATACCCAAGTGTCTTCCTCTGGTTTACACATTAATGCAAATGTTAAATATTTTTAGGAACCTACCTGGGAGTTGATTGCAATTCTGGATCTCGCAGGGTATCTTGGTATTGTGGGAAGAACTTCTGTGACTTCTTCAGCATTAGGATCTTTCCTTTGGCCTGTGGCAGGTATTCAAGAACTTTTTCAGAAGTTTGTTGCGTTTTGGGGATCAGGTGGGTGTGTTTGATCAACAGCTCAATATAGGAAGGAACCAGTGACTGGTACAGGGAGTTGAAGGTCTATTTTTCATGGGGTAACACTCCCATTTTATTCATGGACCCTCTTACCAGGCTATGCCCACAGCTTCTTCAAGAACTTATTTTATGAAAGTAAGGATTTTATTGTTTCAATTTATTATTGGTTTAACTTATTGTATAGGTCCCCACCATCCCTTTCCTCCCCCTAGTCCTCCCATCCCCCCTTTTAAAAAATATTTATGTGCAAGCAGAGAGAAACAGAGAGAGAAGGTAAGAGAGTCAGAGAGAGAATGTGCATGCCAGAGGCCCTGGCCACTGCAAATGAACTCCAGATGCATGCACCCCTTTGTGCATCTGGCTTTACGTGGGTACTGGGAATCAAACTTGGGGGATTTTTTTGTTTTGTTTTGTTTTTAGGTTTTGTAGGCAAGGGCCTTAACTGCTGAGCCATATCTCCAGCCCCTTTTATAGTCTTTCATCTCTTAGGTTTGTTTAGAGTTTAGTCTTAACCTAGTACTACCAAAAGATATTACATGAGCTGCCAGAGGAGATTGGGCAATGATATTTGGAGTAAGCAGAGACCTCTGATATACAATCCAGTTGGGTGTCATGAAAATGCTAAACACACTATACTCTATGGGAGAGATCAGAAAGTCAAGATGTGAACATTTGCACAATAGTGCCACCAAAACCTAGGGGGTTAATCAGTGGCTTTCAAATTGGCCATGAGATTTACTCAGTGACAAAGAAACTTTGACTGGAATTGGGATCCACAGTATAATCCTATGGGGACCAAATACCTGGGCTCCAAGGGGAAATTCCCACTAACAGAGAGGCTACTCCATATCTAATCTTGCCAAATTAGCCACAGGTGTCACATTGAACCTATACTGATTTCACTCTCAGATGGAGATTCTGTTGGTATTTTTAAGAGGAAGTGAGAGAGCCATGATCGGTCAATCCAATTCAACAAGTTACAGGATGATGGTGAGCATCCTGGCAAGAGATGAACTAACGGGATTATCATGTAGGCCCCAAATGAAACCTTCCAGAGTGTGACATGGTGAATAAGAGACCTCTCACCACAGTCAATTAACTCAGGATAGGTCCATGAGACAAACACCAATGAGCACCCACACAACCCAAAGCAGAAGTACAGAAACAAGATCTCAACAATAAATCAAACTTAAAACTCACCCACCATGTCTCAAGGAAGTAAGTGGAAGAGGGGGCTGAAAGAATGTAAGAGCCATGGTGGGGGAGGATATCCAGAGAGATTGCCCCACTCAGCAACAACACACAAAAGGGGGGATCCTGGCTACCTTGTGAATATGTCACCCTTCCCCATAGACTGATCCTATTCACCCCCTGAGGAGGGGCCCTGTTGGGTAGGGGACAGTGAGGAGGGAAATGGGAGTACCATCAAAAAATTTGTTCATACAGTATGTCTAATTAAGGATAATAAAGATATCTATATAACAACATACCTGGACTTGTGATATGGCTCCTTGGGGAAAGTGTTCCTGACAATGTGTGAGGATTTCAATCTGGATTATCAGAACCTGCAGAAAAATACCAGGCAATGTAATGCTCCCCTTTAATCCTGGCCCTGGGCAAAGGTCATTGGAGGATACCTGTGGCTTATAGGTAACTTGTCAATATGTCAGCTACAGATACAGTAAGAGACATTGTCTCAAAAAGCAATGTAGGTAGATGTTGGGCACTGCTTGTTGGTATTGCTAAATGGGACACGGAGGACAAAGGGTGTTTGAGACACACGTCTGAAACCCCAGCAAACCCGGTAGGTGTTTCCCCATCTCCACCCTTGGCCCAAAACTCCTTCCCTAAGCAAGCTACATGAATCCAGGTTCGCACCCCAGCTGTGCCTGGAAGGTGACAGTTCCTCTGCCCCCACCATCTGATATGTGCCTAAGCTCAGGTCTACATGCAAAGCAGGGATTCACAGGTTGCTGGTTACTACCAATCTCCTTTGCCCATTTCTTCCCCTCCCTCCTCCTCTACCTCTATTTAACCAACAGTGTTCCTACAATAAATGAGATTATCTCCACCTTGTTCCCCTGGATTTTTTCACCTGTTATTGAGCTGTAACGCACGGGGAACCATGCTTCCCCAAGGGGACCGTATCCCTAAGAGCTGTAACACTCCCCCGGGTTCTCGGGCCCATGGGCACACCGCCACGACTGCCCGGCGCCTCCTCGCACCAGCCAGCTGGGGCCAGCCTGCCGGACAAGCTCAGCCGCCAGCCAGGACCAAAAGAAGCAGCGTGCCTGTCCCGGGAGCCCCAGCCAACTTCAGACGTGCTCCGAGAGCCCTTCCACCTGCCCAGGCCTGGCCTAGCCCTGCCCACCCGGGCTTGCCCCTGCCCGCCCCAGCCAGAGACCAGAAGTGGCTTCACAGCCCGCCAGCTAGCCAGAGTCCAGCAGAAGCAGCACCTGCCAGACTCCAGGACTCTTTTTAGAAACAACAGGTAGATATTGGAGAAGATAAGATACTTGACTTAACCTCTGCCACATAAACACACACACAAACACCACTTCCACAGGTGCACCCACACATATTTGAGCACATTCAGGCCCACTCCCAAACATGTGTTCCTACACATATTTGAACACATACACCTACACTGATATGTACCACACACCCAAGTAACCCTCATTTTCAGGGCCAAGATTCTTTTTTGAGGGGAGAAGGTGGTGGTAATAAGTATGGTGTATACGTGTGTGTGCAAATTTATGTGCCCCATTCACAAGCATGCAGAGTCTAGAGAAATATATTAGGCGTCCTTGCTCCTCCGTCATATTTCCCTGAGACAGTCGCTCACTGACCATGAGGATCCTTGTGACATCCCAGGGATGTCCTCTGCACTTGTCCAATTCTCACTTACCCTTTAGGGACATTTCCTAGAAGCCTTCCTTAGTCCTTGATCCTCACAAATTTTTGATTATTCCTGATTTCATTCAGAATGGGATGATCTAGTATCTCAAATTAATCTGTGAGGCTGTGACCACCACAGATCTGCTCCCCAGAGACAGACTGATAAACAAGCATATCATTTGGGAGGTCACATAGTGGGCCCAGGCAGAGTTTACTGTTTTTGCCCTCCTCCACAAAACACTCAGGCCCTGAACCTAACCCCCAAGTACTGGGTACCTTATGTGACCTCACTAGGTAGTGATGACATCACAGTGCTCAGTTGCCATGGCAGTGTGATGACACAACCTGGTGCCCTTGGGGAAACTTCCCTATCATTTCTCAACAAGATACCAGTCCGGTTGACAGAGACATTGAGTGACTGAATCTTCTAGAATCTTCACCTGTGAGGCCAGTGTATCAGGTAAGCCTAGGCCAGGCCTCCCCACCAGAGGCCTTGGGGTACACAGAACCACACTGGCTGCTACACTTGCCTTCCTGCCTTGCCTACCAGACCTCAGAAATCATCTATTCATGGGTATAAGGAATGGCCTCGTCCTCTCAGAGACAAACTAGCTATTCCTGTTCACTCTGAGGGAAATGGCATACCATTTCAGGGTAGGAGTGAGGTAGGAAGGGCCTAACCTTTTACCACTAGCCGTCCATTTGGGCTACAATATACTTCATAGCCTTCCGCTTTGTTTTTACACTATCTTCTGCAGCTCTGGCTCCCTAGATTGACGTATGTAAAACACACAGAGTCAGAATTGTAGCAATTCTCCTGCCACAGCTTTCCACATGTTGGATTACATGATGGCATCCTGCCTGGCCAAATCCTTTCTTGGGTAGAATTTTAATAAAAGACAGGTGCACTTTAGTTAGCAAGTGAGCAGTTTGTGATAGAGCTGGGAGGACCTCACATAAACATAACCTTCAGGACTGGGGCAAGAGCTCAGATAGAACTTTGATGCTCATGATACTCTGAGGACCCCAATATAATACCCAATAGAAACCAGGTATGGTTATACAAATCTGTAATGTCAGTGCTGGGGAGGCAAATACAGAAAATTTCTGCGGCTTCCTAGCCTAGCAGTATAGATTTCAAGGTGATACCCAAGCCAGTGAGAGAACAGTCTCAAAAACACTTGGATTACACATGAAGAGTGATATCCAAGTTTCTCCTCTGGTTTCCACTTTAATGCAAATATAAAAAAATATTTTTAAGAACTTACCTGGAGAAGTGATATGGCTCCAGTGGGAAAGTGCTCCCTGACAATGTGTGAGGATTTGAATCTGGATTCCCAGAACCTGCAGGAAAATACCAGGCAAGGTAATGCACCCCTGTAATCCTGACCCTGGAGAAAAGTTTTAGGAGGATACCTATGGCTTATGGGTAACTTGTGAACCCAATATGTGACCTCCAGATACAACAAGATACATTTTCTAAAAAACCAATGTAGATGGATAGTGGAGAAGATACTTGACATTAACCTCTGTATCTATCTCTCTCTCTCTCTCTCTCTCTCTCTCTTTCTCTCTCTCTCTCTCTCACACACACACACACACACACACATACACACACACACACAAACACTCACACAAACTGACACCACGTCCACACATATTTGAACACATATACCTACACTGATATGTACTACACACACAAGTAACCCTAATCTGCAGGTCCAGGATTAATTTTTTTTATTTTTTTTTAAACATATATTTATTGTCCATAATGAGTTACATCAGGATTAATTTTTGAGGGGAGAAGGTGGTTGTAATATGTATGGTTTGTACATGTCTGTGCAAATGTATGTGCCCCATGCACAAGCATGCAGAGGCAGAGAAATATATTAGGTGTCCTTGCTCCTCCATCATATTTCCCTGAGACAGTCACTCACTGACCATGAGGATCATAGTGACTTCCCAGGGATGTCCTCTACACTTGTCCAATTCTTACTTATCCTTTAGGTCTATTTCCTGGGAGCCTTCCTGTTGCAATCAGCTTTCTAGTTACTGTGCAGAAATATCCCAAGCAAAAGCTGCCTAGGGTGGAATGGGTTCATTAGGTTATGAACTTGAGGGGAGACTATGTCCTGGAAAGCAAAACCATGGCTTGACCAGAGTGGTGGACATCACCTCTGCCACAACACTGCAAATAGTGGCAGGAAGATATGCCAAACACTTGCAAGGGGAAGCTGGTTTATAACCTCCATAAGCCCCTCCCCCCTGAACAGCACAGCTCCAGTGAGGTTGTAAAACCGAAACTGCCATCAGCTGAGTATCCATCAGTCAGAACACATTCATTGTGGGGGACACCTGGATCAGTGTCTGAGACAGGGGTCTGCCCAGAGCAGCAGGCACCAGCCAGCATGAATTGTATGACCTATACCTGGGGTAGTCCTCAAACACCACTAAAAAGAAAAAGTAAGTCTCATTTTCTAAGACAATATTCTCCACTCTGCTCCCCGAAGTCAGTGTGTTAAAATGATAAAAGTCCCCTACTTAAAAGAGAATGAAATGAGATAAAAATTCTGGGATCCTTTAATGTGAATTAAAATTAAAAAATTTTTAATATTCTCCATCCCATGGTCTGGTCCAGCAAGCCAACTGAGGAGGGCCCCCCAGTGGGTTGGGGATAGGAAGGAGGGAAATGGGGGTACCATCACAAGACTTGCTCATACAATGTATCTAATTATTGACAATAAATATATTAAAAATTCTTAGTATTTTTAATCTTTCAGACATGTTAATGTAAAGGTTCTTCTCTGAACATCTTTTTTGTCACTGTGAGAATGATGAGAGCACTCTCTTGATTCATCCATTGTTCTGGTCTTCAATGCTTGCTTCTGTCTCTGTCTCTGCTTGCTTCTGTGAAAGGGGGCAGCTTCCCTTAACTTCTTCCCCTGGATCTGTTCAATAAATATTTTCCTCCCATAATCATGCGTGGTTTGGAGATTCATCCCAGCGGCATGTGGCTGACCAGGATAGATTTGGTACCAGGAGTGGGGTGATCTGCTGAGATGACTCTTACCATGTGGATTTTGATCTTCTGGAACTTGTGTGCTGGAGGAATGGACATGGACTTGGTACTTGCAACTGAAGATGCCTTCCAGAGCGGTAAGCCAAGTTTATGGACTATTCTGGTGAGAATTTGGAAATGCTCAGTGCAGAGAGAATTGCATTTGGCTTGTGAACTTTCTAAGGGGAAGGAGAGACTGCAGAAAACTTTAATAGAAGTGTGTGCCTGGGCCAAGGGGTGGATGCATCCTACTGCCCATGCCCAGAGAGTTTGACCAAGGCTGAATTTAAGAAATGGACTGTGTGCTTGGCTACAGATATGGGACTGAGATTTAAGATTTGAAGTTGGAAAAACCTCAAAGCAAGTTTAATTTATTGGCAGAGACTGGCTTTTGATTATGGCCCAACTGCTTTACATTGAAACAAATGAGAGATGCCTGAGATGTTTCCACCCAGCAAGGACAGAAAGGTGGACTGTGCAAACTCTTTGGAAATGAAATCATTGAAAAAAAAGAATCTTCTCTTCAAGGTCACGTTTATTTTTCCCTGAATTAACAACATGGCTGTGTCCTGCATACCTGGTACTGCGTTTGGAAGCATGAGGAATGCAAGCGTGGAGTGGGTCATGAAGTGCATACGGTTCCAGGAGCCGCTGCTGAGATGCAATATTTGGAACAGGGCGTGAAGTCCCTGATTGGTAAGTGAAGCCATTGGAAGATGGACCGTGGTTTGCAATGGAGACCCAAAGATGTTTTGGACATACCAGGACATGCAAGGACCATGGAGCGCTGTTGGCTTGGGATGGAAGTTTCCCCAAGTACTCAGCCAAGCTGGAGGGACAAAAATTGAAAACTCCAGAGACTTGTCAGTCACTGGCTGTGCTGTGGGACTTAAACTACAGATGTGGATGTTTGCTAATATTTGAGTTTGCCTTGGCCCAGTCTTTCCTTGTTATGCCTCATAGCAGTTCCAAATGTTTGCTCTGTGCCATTATATGTTAAAATTTTGTAACTTGTTTTGATTTTACAAAATTTAAAGTTGATAAGAAGACTATGGAATCTTCAAAGTTGGACTAAACATAATATAGATAGCTATAATTCTTTTGAGGGCCAGGGGTAGATTGTGGTAGTTTTGAATAAATGTCCTCCAAAAGAATTAAGGGTTTATTAAAATTGTAAATTGTCTCTAGCCAGTGTGTCACCTTGGCCAGATCCTAGGGTTCAGCCCTAAGGTATTTCTGGGGTGGGTCTGGAATTTTAGCTATACATATGCAAAAGCTTGCTTGTGGTGCTGGTGGTGGGCTTCTGTCTCTGTCTCTGCTTGCTTCTGTGAAAGGGGGCCAGCCTTCCCTTAACTTCTTCCCCTGGATCTGTTCAATAAATATTTTCCTCCCATAATCGTGCGTGCTTTAGAGATTCATCCCAGCGGCGTGTGGCTGACCAGGACACTAACCAAAGTAATAGTGAAATGAAATTATCTCTGTTCGGACTCCATTCTCATTCTAAACAATTTGTGCTCCTTGCTCAGACATTATTGTATAAACTAGACTGGTATTTGGCACAAAGCTGGCCAGAATTTCTTCATGGTTTATGGTGAGAAATGGCAAAAAATGAGGACAAGCATAAAATCTGTCTTTCTCTCTCCATGATACAGTATGACTTGCTCTGAACTCATTTTCTGTAGAGACACTGGCCTCTGGGTTCTTATCTCCATGGCACACAGTGGAGAGGTCTCGAGGCAGAATAAACAAGGAAAGGAAAATAGAGTTTTGCTGGCTCTCCTGCACTGTGTATGGAGGAGACTGTCAAGACAGGATAATTCATGGAATTAATGACTCCTGTAGAATAGGTGACTCTCCCAGAAGCAGAGTGCCTTAAAATATTATATTTTCATTTCTCTATAGGGTCATGTTAATTAACTAATAAACATTGAGAAAAATCATGAAGAAATGCTTTATCCAATTATACTTTTTTTTCAATTTTATTTTTTTAATTGTTTCAAAACGAGGAACTTGTCAAATGTGTTCTAGACGTCAAGATGTATTTTGGTTAATAACATAAGCCCAGTTGAAGAGCAGTTATTGAGTTTCTCTTTGTGCCAGGAACTTAGTACTTACATGAATTTTTAACAAAACAGATAAAAAATATTTGCTTATGTGGGCTTGATAATTCAGACCTGTAAGCTAAGCTACTTGGGAGCCCAAGGCTGGAAGAACATGCGTGAGTTAAAGGCCTGCATGGGCTACATATTGAATTTACTCTGGGAAACTTAGTAAAACCCTGTCTCAAAATGAAAAGTAAAGAGGGCCGGGGAAAAAGCTCAGTGGTAGAGTGCTTGCATAGCATAAGCAAGGCATGGGTTCAATCCTTAGTACTGCAAAAAAGAAGAAAAATTGTTCTAATTTTGCATTTTTAATAACCTCATATTGGTAATAGCACACTAGCCCTTTACCAGACTATTTAGTGGATGGATGGATTATATGCAATTGGAGTTTGCAACAATAAACATCTTGGTAATAACATGAAATGTTTCTTTGTCTTTCAGATGAATTCATCAAAAGACACACATTAAATAAAATATGTTATTCCCGAAATTAAAGTACATTGCCCTTTACTTTTTCTTTTGTAGATTAGGGCAGCTTATAAAACAATTGTGTGTGCCACTTCTGGTGAGCATGGTTTTAACTGACTTCAATATTCTTCTTCCATTCTTCACTCCTCCATTCTTACATGATTCTGCTTCCATGTATCATGGTTGATACATGGTTGGAGTTTCCCTCTCTCACAAGTCAAGGTTTCGTAGATTAATTAAGACCTCTGTGGGTAAATTACTTTTAGTTATTTAGTTCACATTAACTATAATTTCAGGTAAAAGCTTCTATACATAGTATGGTCCTTGCTGACCTATTCTCAGTACACCTTTGTTTTTCAACAACCTTCCTAAGGTCTGGCATTCAACTAAATCAGTCATTGTCCAGTTCATCGGGTCCACAACTCCCTTTGATCTGGATGCCTACTTTCATGTTAAGGCAAATGGAGCGCACAATAGTTATTTTATAGATGCTGAGTTACATACTGCCCTACTTTTGGTCATGTAAAAGTTCTTTGGTTTTCTTTCTCTTTTTTTTGGAAGTAGGGTCTCACTCTAGCCTACGATGATCTGGAATTCACTCTATAGTCTCAGGATGGCCTCAAACTCACAGCCATCCTTCTGCCTCTAGGGTGCTGGGTTTATAGGTGTGTGTCATGTCTGTTGTGGGGGGAAACCAATTGCTCTATAACTGGACTGGAGGCCCACTCCACAGGAGAGACTACATGCCTGGTACTGAAGACCTAGTCAGAAGCCTATGATAGGGGAGGTCATGAACCCTAGGAGAGTATATATATTAAGCTCCCCAAACTGCCTTCTAAACACTTTTTTAAAAAATGAGCATACCCATATAATAATGTCACTCTCACTCTTGTCTAGAGAAGCTTCTCTTTTCAGATGGTGGTGGCCACTGTGATAACTCAAAAGACATCAGAGTACAGAGAAGAAACATCAGTGGAGCGTTCAGCACTGGGACCTCTCTATCACACTTTCCAAGGCTCAGGGTGGCAGAAAGATTGTAAGAACCAAAGGAAGGGTAGGACTGCTTATAATGCAATCTTCCAGACACAAAATAGCCTTGATATTCATGACTTTGCAGTGCCTAATCATAAAAATGGAAGGAAAAGATGATGATACCGAAACAAAACAGAGACTAATCAAGAGGGGGAAGCGACATGAGGGAGGGTGGGGAAGAAATCATAATGGTTTATGGTTTATAACTATGGAAGCTGTCAATTTAAAAAAATATTTTTATTGATATCTTTTATTATCCAAAATTAGATACATTGTATGAGTAAATCTTATGATGGTACCGCCCCATTTCCCTCCTCCCTGTTCCCAACCCACTGGGTATCCTCCTTGTTAGGCATGTTGGATCAGTCCATGGAGTAGGGGGTATGAATTGTATAAGAGGTAGCCAGTCCCCCCATCCCTTTGTGTGTTGTTGCTGAGGTGGGCGATGTCTCCGGATATTCTCCCCCACTGTGGCTTTTACAATCTTTCCATTCCCTCTTCCGCTCAGTTCCCTGAATCGTGGTGGGTGAGTTTTAAGTCTGCTTTATTGTTGAGATCTTAAGTGTCTCTGGACTTCTGCTTTGGGCTGTGTTGGCTATCGTTGGTGTCTGTCTTGTTGACTTCTCCTGGGTTATCTCACCTGCTGTGGTGATAGGGCTCTGGTTTATCTCACTACTTTCATTTGGCATCTATGCGATAGGCCAGGGATGGCTCATCTCTTGCCAGGATGTCATCCATCATTCCATGGTTTGTTGGTAGAATTGGATTGACCAAGGCTGTCTTGCTGCCTTCTGAAAAATACAAAAAGAATCTCCATGGGAAAGTGAGATCAGTATAGGTTAAATGAGACAAACACTGCTATTTTGGCAAGTTTCTATTGGGTGTAGCCTTTCTATAGTTATCTGGTAGTGGGAATTTCCCCTTGGAATCCAAGTTTTTGGTTCCCATAGGATTTTGCCTTGGATCCCAATTTGACTTAAGGGTTCCTTGTCACTGAGTGGATCTCTTAGCCAATTTGAAAGCTGTTGATTCCCAGCCCCCTAGCTTTTAGTGCCACTATTGCACAGATGTTCTCTTCTTCACTTGCTGATCACTACTATAAAGCAGTGTGTTCAGCACTCTCATGACATCAGTCTGAATCATGTATAGTGTTCTCTGCTTTCTCCAAATATATTTGACCAGTTTCCCCTAACAGCTTATGTAGCACCTACCAGGACTACACATCCTACCATCTGGGAGCTGGTTACCATTCTGGATCATGCAGGGTTTCTTGGTGTTTTGTGATGACTTCCTATGGATTCTTGAGCAATAGCTTCTTACCTTTGGCCTGGGGCAGGTATTCAAGAGCTTTGACAGAAGCCTGTCTTGTTTTGGGGACTTCATGGGTCTCTTTGATCAACAGCTCAGTGTGGGAAGGAATCAATGACTGGGACAGGGAGTTGCAGGTCTAATCAGTTTTCATGGGGTTAGGCTTCTTCCCCTTCTGTTCATGGCTCCTCTTACCATGTGATGCCCACAGCTTCCTTGAGAGTTTACTGTGTGAAAGTAGATTGTATGGTTTCAATTCATTATTGGTTTAGCTTATTGTATAAGTCCCCCCATCTTCTCATCCCCCCCCATTCCTTCCATTCTAAAAAAGGTGTGTGTCACTATGCCCAGTTTTCTTTGGTTGTTTTCACTGGAGTAGTAGTTAGGCTTTATTTATTTTTTAAAAATATTTTATTTATTCATTTTCAAGCAGAGAGATACAGAGAAAGAGAGAGAGAGAGAGAGAGAGAGAGAGAGAGAGAGAGAGAGCACACCAGGGCCACCACCTTGTGGGTCTGGCTTATGTGGGTCCTGGGGAATTGAACCCGGGGCCTCAGGCACCGGAGGCAAGTGCCCTAACCACTGAGCAATCTCTCCAGCCCTAGGCTTTATTTGAAAATATTTTTATTTATTTATTTGCAAGTAGAGGGAAACAGAGAGAAGAGAGACAGAGAGAAAAATGGTGCCAGGGCCTCTAGCTGCTGCAAAGAAACTCCAGATGCATGCACCATTTTGTGCTCTTGAATTTAGAATAAAAAACAAGTTTGGGCTGGAGAGATGGCTCAGCGGTTAAGGTGGTTGCCTCCAGAGCCTAAGGACCTCAGTTCAATTCCTCAGTACCCACATAAGGCAGATGCACAAAGTGGTACATGCATCTGGAGTTTACAGTGGCTAGAGACTGTGACATGCCCATGTTAGTTGATTTCGAATTTAATGGTAGTATGCGTGAGTAAAGTGGAATGCCTAGCATTGGCTCCCTGTTGCTGGGACAAACACTGAACCAGAATCAGCTCATCGGAGGAAAGGTTTATTTCAGGTTTTACAGAATCTAAAGGAAGCACCATCAATGCGGAAAAAGCTGGGCCACTTCCATAGATCATAGCAGAGTGATGTCACCAAACAGCCAGCAAGCACAAACAGCTAGAGCTCCAGCAGACTCTGAACACACCTTAGGGCTGGACTAAAGATCTGTCCCAAGTGACACACCCTCCAGATGGCTGCTAGAGACTTAAGGCAAGCTTGATCAAAAATACCACAGACTAGGGATGGGCATGGTGGCCCGTGCTTTTAATCCCGGCACATAGGAGGCAGAGGTAGGAGGATCACTGTGAGTTCAAGGCCAGCATGGGACTACAGCATGAGTTCCAGGTCAGCCTGGGCTAGAGGGAGCCCTCCCCCTCCAAAAAAATACAACAACAACAACCAATTAAAAAACTCTGCAGGCTATCAGAGACATAAATTCATATCCAACCCACCACACTCCCTTTAAAGTAGCTCTCCTCATTGGCCTCCAGCACTGTCTGTGATTTGCAGTTGGTTTCTCATCAGCACAGGTAACCTTCAAGAGTAGCATATTCATAAAGATTATACTTCTTGGAGAAAATGAAAATAAATTTATTTAATCATTCATTCTGCCTTTACCTGATCAATCATGAGCATTCAGTTATCTGCCTATGGCAGGGGAGTGGAGTTTCTTTCATTATTACTTCTTTGAAATGAAATAAAATCTTTCCCACTTGTTTTCAGTTTATCCACAACTTCAGCACATTCTGTGCTTTAGCTTTTCTAGAGCTCCATTAAGGAAGGCTTTATGTAACTTCTCTGATGTTTGTCTTTAAAAATTTTTAAACCATCGTATTTTTTCTCCTTTCCTTTCTCAATACATTCTAAGTCTGCAGTTGGACTGTATCTAACATTTTGAAAATATTTTTATATATTCATTTTCAAGGGAAGGAAGAGAGAGAGAGAGAGAGAGAGAGAGAGAGAGAGAGAGAGAGAGAGAGAGAGAGAGAGAATGGGCACACCAGGGCCTCTTGCCACTGCAAACAAACTCCAGATATACATGCCACCTTGTGTATCCGGCTTTTCTTGGTTACTGGAGAATCAAAACCAGTCCCTCGGGCTTTTCAGGTAAGTGGCTTCAATCACTGAGCTATGTCTCTAGCCCCTCCCCATTTTTGGACTAGTATTTATATGGTAACTTACCTGGACTTGTGATATGGCTCCATGGGTAAAGTGTTCCTGACAACCTGTGAGGATTTCAATCTGGATTCCCAAAACCTGCAAGAAAATAACAGGCAAGATAATGCACCCCTCGAATCCTGGCCCTGGGGCAAAGGTCATAGGAGGATACCTATGGCTTATAGGTAACGTGTCAATATGTCAGCTCCAGATACAATAAGAGACATTGTTTCAAAAAGCAATGCAGATAGATATTGGAGAAGATAAGATACTTGACATTAACCTCTACCTTATACACAAACACACATACAAACACACCACTTCCACATATATGCACCCATACATATTTGAACACAATCGTGCCCACTCCCAAACATAAACCAACCCTTAAGTATACCACACACACAACCCTCATCTTCAGACCCAGGATCATTTTTTGAGAGGAGAAGGTGGTTGTAATATGTATGTTGTATACGTGTGTGTTCAAATTTATGTGCCCCATGCACAACCATGCAGAGTCCAGATAAATATATTAGGTATCTTGCTCTTCAACAATATTTCCATGAGATAGTTGATCACTGACCATGAACATGCTTGTGACATCCCTGGGATGTTTTCTATGTTTGTCCAATTCTTACTTGTCCTTCAGGCTCATTTCCTAGGAGCCTTCCCTTGAAAATTTTGTAAGTCCCCCATATTTTATACACCATAAAATCATTCGTGCTGTCAAAACATTTCTGTAACTCTAGCTTAACTTGGTTTAGCTTCTGAAAAACCGCTAATGCCTCAGGAATTTTCAAACTGCTGATCACCTGGCAGCTGGCCCAGAGTCTATACAACCCCACATTTCCTCCTTCCATACACCCAAGCTGAAAGTGTTAAATGACACATGGGTCTATGGTTTTTGTAAACAATATTTGTGTCGAGATGATCCAAGGATGGCTCACCCATCCTCCTAACTGAAACCATAAGCTGTGATCATGGACGGCCTTATGTGAGCTAACTATGGAAACTTATGTCTCAGGTTTGTGGTCCTTGGTTATAAAAACTGTGCCCATTCCTTATTACTCAGTTTATGTGAGAGATCTAAACTCTGGTGAAGTTCTGGAGCTTCAGCCTGTTTTCCCCCAATGAAATAAACCTTTGCTTCACCCAAATCTGTTGTCTGTGCCTCACTGAGTAAAAAATCGGACCCCATAAGACCCTAGTGTGTTGATCGCCTATCCATCTGCCTATTCCTGTTTAGGATCAGAATGAAATGATCTAGCATCTCAAATGAATCTCTGAGGCTGTGATCACCACAGATGTGCTCCACAGAGACTGTTTACTAAACTAGGATGTGAGCTGGGACACCAGAGAGGAGGGCCAAGGCAGATTTCACTGTTTTTGCCCTCCTCTCCTCACAAAACACTCGGGCCCTGACCCTAACCCCCATGTCCAGGGTTCCTTATGTGACCTCACTGGGTACTGATGACATCACAGTCCTCAGTTGCCATGGCAGTGTGACGACAGCATCTGGTGCCCTTGGGGAAACTTCCCTATCACTTCTCTACAAGATACCAGTCTGCCTGGTTGACAGAGAGAATGTGTGACCCAAATCTTCTATAATAACTCTAACCTGACCCCTGTCCCCTGTGAGGCCAGTGCATCAGGTAAGCCTAGCTACCCTCAAGAGGCCTGTGGTACTCAGAACCACACTGGACAGCTACAAACACCTTCCTGGCTTGCATGCCACAACTCAGAAATCCTCTATTCATGGGTACAGAGAATGGCCTGGTCCTCTCTCAGGGACAATCTAGCTATTCCTGTTCACACTAAGGAAACGGCGTGTCATCTAGGGCAGGTGTGAGTTAGAAAGAGCCAAATCTGTATCACTAGCCTTCCATTACGGCTGCAAAATGCTTCCTTCAGAGTCTTTTGCTTTGTTTTGTTTTGAGACTGTCTTCTTCTGTAGCTCTGGCTCCCTAGATTGCTGTACACAGAACAAACGGAATCAAAATTGTAGCAATTCTCCTGCCATGTCTTTCCACATGTTGAGATTACATTATGTTCATCTTGTCTGGCCAAATCCTTTCTTGGTTAAACTTATTAAAAGCCAGGTGCACTTTAGTTGGTCCGTGGGCAGTGTGGGGTGGAGCTGTGAAGACCTCACATAAACCTAACCTTCAGGACAGGGGCAATGGCTCAGATAGAACTGTGATTCTCATGATACCAACGATTTCAACACAACCTAAAGCAGAAGTACAGACACCCCCTAAGACCTCAACAATGAAGCCTTCTTAAGGCTCACCCACCATGACTCAGGGAACTGAGCGGAAAAGGGGGCAGTAAGATTGTAAGAGCCATGGTGGAGAACTCCCAGAGACATCGCTCCCCTCAGTAACAACATGCAAAGGGGGGTGGAACCATGTTGACTTCAATGGTATCCATAGCCCCCACCACATGGACTGATCAGACTGCCCACGGTGGCGGATACCCAGCTGAGTGGGGACTGGGACGAGGGAAATGGGGATACCAACTCATTATTTGCTCATTCAACATATCTCTATGGACAGTAAAAACAAATAAAAAGGGTATGTGCTCTCTCTCTGTCTCTGTCTCTCGCTCTCCTCGCAGTACCGCAGAGCGCTCAGCACCCATCTCCGCGCAGGGCCGGCGCTCCCGCCCTCGCCCTGGCGCCCTCTACCGTCAAGGCGCGAAGGCCTTTCCGCTCCCTCTGGGGCTCGCCGGACGCCTCGTGACGTCACCACACCGCGCCCGGCCCGTGACGTCGTCGCGCCGCGCCCAGCCGCGCCGCGCCCCCTGTCAACGGCGGCCATTGTTCCAGCCGCTCGGGCCGGGTGGCTCCCCCCCTCCGCGAGTCCCCGCCGGGTCCCGGAGCGGCGCCCTCGGGGGCCGGGGCCGAGGCCGGCCGCCATGAGCAAGCGGAAGGCGCCGCAGGAGACCCTGAACGGGGGCATCACCGACATGCTCACGGGTGAGCCCGGGCGCCCCGTCCTCGCCGCGGCCCGGCCCTCCCTCCCTCCCTTCCCACGCTCACTCGAGCCCTTTGTTGCGTTTCAGAACTCGCGAACTTCGAGAAGAACGTGAGCCAGGCCATCCACAAGTACAACGCCTACAGGTACTCGCGTGGGCAGGGCCGGGGGCGCGGCGGCGCAGACCCGCCCCGGGCACCTGCTCCTGGGCCCGGCCCGCCGGAAGCCCTGGGAGGCTGCAGCCCCTGCGCTCGGCTCCGCGGACTCCCGTCCCTGCGCGCAGCCCTCCTCCGCCGCGTCCCAGCCACCGCCGGCTCGTGGTCTGAGCTCGGCGGTGCTTCTCCTCTGCTTTCGTGGTTTCCCTCTGTTAGTAGATTCATGCTGACCGGGGACTCACTCTGTAGCTGGAGGCTGCACTCGAACTCACGGCAGTCCTCTTCCCTGCGCCTCCTGAGCGCATGGCCCTCTGTTGGCTTCTTAAGGTTAATCGCCCCAAGCGGAGGCTCCATGCTGTTTCCCCTCACTCCAGGAAAGAAGACTGCTAGGCTCTCCCTCTCATTACCTGCCACGGAACCCCTTCTTTCCAGCTAGCCCCTCTTCGATTTCGTGGTTTTCGGTTTTCTTTTGGGGGGTCTCCTCCATCATCCCTGACAGCGTGTTGATGGCCCCAGTGTTCTAGAGCTGGAAAGTCAGAGACGCAGCTGCCGCTTCGCTCTGGGAGACAGCGTTCCTTCCTGTCTTTTGGCGCTTCTCTTCTTTCAGCCACTTCTTCCCAAGGGTCCCTGAGCCTTGAAGGGTGAAACAGAGACGGCTCATCAGTGTTGACCACTCCTCTGTCACTTCTCCCCTCACTGATGAAAAGAGAAGCTTCTCTAACCAAGAGTGAGAGCAGCACCCAGATAAGGGCGGAAGCGTAAATATTTAGAGGCAATTTGGAGGGTATAATAGATTCATGTAGACTGCTGATGGAATCCCTTTAGTGTTACATAGTTAAAATCGTATTCTCACAAGTCAGAGATACTGGCCTGCAGCTATCAAGTTTTCAGTTGTACAAGGAAGTGAAAAACTGGGTATCTTTGTGAAAGTGTAAGGTGGAGACATTGGCTTGTGTGTGTGTTAGTTTGAGAAAAGTTAAGGTCTTCCTGTTTGTTTTTTTTACAAGTAGTTTTATTTCAGAAAGAAATCATACATTAAAGAGTCATAAGGAAGAGCTTGTTTATGCTTATGGAAATGAATCTAGAAAAGTCAGCAGGTACTAACATGCAAAGCCACATAATTTAAAAAGATAGCAACAGATGAGGACAGAAGGGCTTCCCATAGATGCAACCATAAAATCATATTTTTGTTGAAAGACAAAGGTATTGGTCTGTAAGACAGCTTTGTAGAATGAGTTTGTAGTTCTATGGGCTTTAAAATTAAACCACACCACGGCAGCTGCACACCCACACTCCTCTGGGCAGGATGAAACCATCCATCAGTGACATCTAGCAGCTAGACAGGTTATCTGTCTTCCACTAATCTCTTGTAAACCCAGGCATCACCTTTAAGCTGGTGTCTTCTGATGAAACCAGAAGTTTCAAGTTTCTGAAGTTCAACTTCTAGTTCAACCTGCACTGCCACTTTGCCAGAGCCTGACTGTGTTGAACACTTTATTGTATAGCCCTTCTGTATATGGTCAGCATGCTTCTTCGGAAGAATAGGTATTATTTTGTTCAAAACTTGGTCAGGATTCACTAATCTGGCGGCATCACATTATAGTGAAGCTTTTGCTTTTTGCATCTTCTGCTCCTGGTAAGCACAGTGACATCCTTATCCAATCCCCTTTTCTTGCTGGATTTTCAATTGGCACTCTTTTTTTCTTATAGAAAAGCAGCATCTGTTATAGCAAAGTACCCACACAAAATCAAGAGTGGAGCAGAAGCTAAGAAGTTGGTAAGTTTAGCATGTTGGCTGAGGTTTCACACATGTTGAAATTGGATAGGTTTCCTTAAAATGAAACTCACCTCTCTGAATCTTCCTTGATGCACCAAGACTGATCTGACTTGGAATAATATTCAAGACTACAAGCATATTTTTTTCAAGTTCAAGTGTTTTTATGTGGAAGGCGGAATTATACAATTACAGGTCCTACATACATGTACTTAGTCTCAAATTGAAGTTCCCTTGAGTGTGGGTCCTTAGGAAGACCATAGTGATAGAGAGGACTCCACAGAGAATACTGCCTGCTGCTCTCACTGATCAGTACATGATTAAACCCTTTTATATTAGCACTCAGCGTGTTTTCTGTAATTTCTTTTTTTAAAAAAAAAATATTTATTTATTTGAGAGACAGAAAGACAGAAACAGAGGGCATATAGGCATACCAGGGCCTCCTGCCATTGCAAACATACTCCAGACACATGGGCCACTTTGTGCATCTGGTTTATGTGGGTGCTGGGGAATCAAACCTGGGCTGTCCTGCTGTGCAAGCAAGTGCCTTTAACCACAGAGCCATTTCTCCAGCCCGATTTCTGTAGTGTTCTGTATGCTGCAAGTGTCATAGTTTCTAGAGGTTTATAGCTCTGTGTGATGTTGAAACTGGTCTCTGAGAGCAGTAGCATCTTACTAACTCTTAAAGTTGGCTTACTTCAGGAAGTAGAGTGAAGGACTCTCAGCCATCACCAAAGCTCTACTGAGTCAGGGGCTCCAGGTACTTGTTACATGGAAGTTGAAGAATGAATTTCAAAGACAATGAAGGATGAGCTTTAAAGGAGAAACTATTATAAAGAGATAGCAAGTTTAAAGAAAAAGCTTATATTGAGTTTATTGAGAAGTGAAAGAAGCAAAGCTTTCTGCATGAGCAGAGAGGTGTCCTGGCCAGGTTGCCAGTGAGTGTCATTGTCGAGGGGTTTATAAGGCTTTCTGGCTGAGAAATAAGATGATCTTTAAAATGACTAGGCTGAGATATGGAGAAGTGTAGTTCTGGCCCAATCATCAGCCTCCACAGTGTCCATGTGTCTTCCAGTGACTGGACTGAGAATGATAACGAGAAGTAGGTGGACTATGTAGTCCGGGGCCCCAGCTGTAAATCCCACATTTGACCATCCTGGTGACTAGGCTGGGACCTCAGGTATAATTCTGGGGACATTGCTGTTCTAAAGATTTAAACAAAGATAGAAAAAACCAGTAAGCCTTTAGCCTTTGAGTATAAGTAAATCATGATAAATAACTTAGTCTTTCTTATTGATCATTTGGCAGAATGCATGCATTCTTTTTTGGCTCTGCATATGTGTG